>CATIWQ010759379.1:0-13540 GCA_949673415.1 Euphorbia schlechtendalii | reverse complement strand
CATTAACATACATTATAAATTAACTAACTAATTAGGTATAATCATAACAATATAATATTTTTTAACCTACAATATTTTGTTGAAAAAAAATTGAGTTTATTTAACCTCAATTATATAGTTTTTATTCATTAATTGAAATTTCAATAATAAAATTTATGCCTAAGTACAGCAACATAACTTCTTAATCACATCTTTACTTTCATATTCTAGCTTAGGGTATCAAAATTCGTAAGACTGGCTCTGGTCAAATAATCATTTTTTCTTAACTTTGAATTCTGGATATGTATTGCATTTCTCTTCATATTGGCTCTTTCAAATCGAGAAGTGAAGAAGTTGTTTAATACAGAAGTACCAAGTATCTTTTAAGGACAATGTCTAACATGATTCAACTTATTAGTTTTCAAATTTCGTTAACTTGTTTAATCATTTATATTATAATGTTTTTATACATATATTTTATATTATTATGTTTATTATTTGCTTGAAGGTTGGATCGAGAAACTCTATACGATGGACATCTCAACTAATTTGGCACCTTCACATCCGAGAGAGAAAATTGGGATCGAATATATTTTTATTTACTTTATTTTTGCTATTGTAATTCCAACAAAACTTCCATTTTTTTTTGTATGGAAAGAATTTTTTCTCTAAAGAACACGAAAATTCGAAAAGGTTATTTTACTCCACAAAGAGATTATCAAGGAAAAGCAAAACAGACTTTAGAAAGATGGGTTGTTGTGCTTAAAGCTTCTTTATATTTTCTTAAATGTAAGGAAAATTTTCAAAAGTTATATCAAAAAATGATTTATTTTATAGATGAGTATGCATTTCGTTCTCGTTGCCTAAACTAATAGAGTAATCCCCATTACATAGCTGACATATAATACGTGAGGTTTTATTTGAACCTCAAACTCAACATTATACCTCATTGATAGAGATATAGTAATGTGTAATCATAAAGTAACCGTTTCACACACATATATATAGACAATGATATGGGAACCCAAAATATATTATTGTAATTATAAATTTATATTTCGAAACTATCTCAGTTCATAATGCATGCTGATTGTGTGAAAAAAGATTATGTTTAAATCTCACTAAATTCCTATATACATAGGATGAAAAGCCATAACTGCTTTTAAGTATTTTCGTGAAATTTTCATGATACATTGCCGCTCGTTTTTTTTATGTTTGTTATGATTCTACATCTATACCATGTAGAAGTCAAAATGACATCAACAAGACCTTTACAGCTATACCGTATTTCAGTTTATCCAGTTGGATTCAATTTTATGCATATATTTCTATATTAAAGTCATTCTACTCAATTCTTAGTATGTATACAATAAACAAAGTTAAAATAAAATAAAAAAGGAAGTGGAAATTATGTAGGTTGACTATTAAAGAAGGTGGATTACGACACATTCTATTAGTTGTCCTAAACTGATGGCTTGGGTACTTGAGTTAAAAACTAAAAATTCCAAACCTTGTCCTCAATATTTCCCTTTTCTTAAATAACCCCTACAACTTTGTAACTTCTCACATTTTAGCACCAAAACTTCACACTTTTCAATTCAATTCAAAATAACCCTGTTTGCGTTTGGTTTGATGTTGCGCCATGACCATTGCCATTTGAACAAAATCTCCGTTACTCTTCTGATCCAACTGCCTACTTTTCATTTTCCTTTCTTGGATCCAGATCTCCATTATCTTTCTCTCCAATTCGTCATAGCCCTTGCGTTCCTACATTTGCTTCTTTTGCATTAGATCCCCTTTTAAAGATGGCTGCTACTATGGAGAGTTTGATTGGATTGGTTAACAGAATCCAAAGAGCTTGTACTGTCTTAGGCGATTATGGCGGTGAAGGCATGTCCCTCTGGGAAGCTCTTCCTTCTGTTGCTGTCGTCGGTGGCCAGGTTCGATCATCTCTTATGACTCAAGAATCTGAGGATTTTTTGTTCTGTGCTTTTGCGATTGTTTTTCAAACGATTTTGATGTTCTGATGTCTTCTTCGTAATGCTATTTATTGTACTGGATTTTTGAATTTCTGATTGTATGATTGTTGTTTTATTTCAGAGTTCCGGGAAGTCTTCAGTGTTGGAAAGCGTTGTGGGGAGAGATTTCCTGCCTCGTGGATCTGGTAATTTTCAGTGTTGATATTCAGTTTTATCTGGATTTCATCTTAGTATACATTCTCATATGATGTTTATCTGTTTGGTTATAAGAAAAGAAGGAAAATCAGAAAAAGGAAGAGAAATGTGTGGTTTATTTTGCTTTTATAACAACACAAGTGGACTACCACATTTACTTGAATCATTAGTTCAACTTCGGTTATGCTGATTCTATGATTTGAGTGAAAGTTTTAAATGGTATTTTTTTGTCTTAGTGATTCTGAGATTTGGTATTCATGCTTCATAATATTTTTTGCTGTGGTTCAAAAGTAAGTGATCACCATTGTCCAAATGAGCCAATTTTGTGTTTTCATTGTCCAATTGTAATTGCCAGGCATTGTTACAAGGAGGCCTTTGGTGTTGCAACTTCATAAAATAGAGGATGGGAAATCTGAATATGCAGAGTTTCTTCATGCTCCAAAGAGAAAGTTCACTGATTTTGGTAGGTGCCTGTGCTCTTTCTTCACTTTATTGTCATGCAATAATAAGTGGCTAGTATAATCATTAAATGTTTATAATAAAGAAATTCCCGTCGCTCAAGTTTTAGTTAATGGTAGCTACATCAAAATATATTTTGCTGTCTGTTTTCCATACTCTTTCTAGCTGTATCTTCTTATATTCCTAAACACTTTATCATGTTAGGGTGAGGTTCTGTCCTTATATCTCATTATACTTTTTACTGGTAAGCGTTATCTTATGATATGAAATATGATATATAAGATGCTGTTTTGGATCTGGGTGTCCTGTTGAAGGAATTTGCATTGTTACAGATAAAATGATATGAAAATGAGGGTATTATCAATATTTATGCGGAATCTCCATTAGTGACTTAATTTATAAGAATTTGGAGTGGTAGTTTTGTCACATGCTATTGAAATCGAGTGGGGTTTTGTTCACGGGAAGTCCTTTGTATTAGCTATGACAAAGCAATAGAAAAATTGGTAGATTGTTTCTATTTATATATTGCATGATTGCATCATAAACAGTTTCATGCACAAAGGTCACTGATATAAGATTTGTGCTCATTGCTAGTTGTTTGCTTCCATTGAAATGGTGTCTTTTCAAGCAATATCATTATACAAGTTTGCATTTTCAAGACATATCTTCTTGACCTATATTTGTTATTTACCAGTCTCAAAGAAAGTTGTATTCTTTACTTGCGTGTTGGAATGTTTTGTTTAATAATGATGCAACATTTCTCAGAGTCAAAATGATTTACTTATCCTTTTGTGTAGCTGCTGTGCGTAAGGAGATCGCAGATGAAACGGATCGTATCACTGGGAAGTCAAAACAAATCTCTAATATTCCGATACATCTGAGTATATATTCGCCAAATGGTTTGTTTCTCACTTTCTTCTTGACCACATTTAAAATGAAATTATTCAGTTGAGTAGTTACAAATATTCAGAATATTTTGGATTTCGAAAGTTGATGCATATGTACTTTTTAATTTCACGCTCATTATGATTTGAGAATCCAAAAAGAAATCAATTTGTTTTTGCTATTTTATCCATGCATCTTAAAAATTATTGAAGCTACAGTAACAATTCCTTTTGAAATGTCGCAGCAGCTTGTTATTATTTTGTGCAGTTTCCCTCCTATATAATCTATATTTAACTTATATACATGCTTTATTTCTATATATTACAAAGCATGGTGTATAGTTTCAGCTGTTGTTGATCATTTTCTTGAACTTGCCTATGTTTCTTTGCTCTTAATTTTTTTTCTGGAGATCTTACAAGAGGAAGCTTCTGTGAGATTTCTTTCTCTTGATTTTATTTCTCAATTAGAAATTATTATGTTGAAAATTAGATTCTTTTGCACTCCTAGAAACTTTTTTTTCTCTTTTGGAGCTGCAGCATTGGCACTTTTGCAGCACTTAATCTGTTGCTTTTCTTAGCTTAATACCCTTAATAGTTGTTGTGCATATATATTCAGGTCAGAACATTAATTTTTATAAGGTTTTAGCTTTTTTATTACTTAGAATTAGATTATACGACCCTAACTGTATGGTCTTTATTTCAGTTGTCAACTTGACTCTCATAGATCTTCCTGGGTTGACAAAGGTTGCTGTAGGTAATTACAATTCATGTCTTAGCTCATTTTCATGCTGGTTTTTGCGCATTTGTTTATTGTAGAGTTGAATATGTTGTAACTTTGTTTTTTGTAGAGGGTCAGCCAGAAAGTATAGTCGAGGATATTGAAAATATGGTTCGTTCTTATGTTGAGAAGGTGAGATATGACATCACTGATAAGCGATAACAACACAACCTTATGCATAAAAAGGTGGCAGGTCATACAAACTGCATATGTGATGATTGTTTTGGTAATAAATGTTATGGTTTGCAGTCAATTGCTCCAAATGGTTTGTAAGGAACTGGATATTAAAGATTGACCTCAAGTACTTTAACATGTTTTTTTAGTCCGAATCTCCCATGTGATATATGTGAAGTATTAATCATTTCTTCCTAATCAGCTATTGTTTGATGAAAAACATTTATGATGCTTCTCTATGTACATTTCTGTATTAACCTTTACTGAATGTTGAAACTTTTCTGTCATTCACTCAAGCATTCTTTATCAGGACATTTGTTTTCTATATTGATTTCATAAATCAATTTAGCAATCTATACTCTGTTATCTTATAATTTCGTTTTTGGCAGCCCAGCTGCATTATATTGGCAATTTCTCCTGCTAATCAAGATATTGCTACTTCAGATGCTATAAAACTAGCCAGAGAAGTTGATCCATCTGGTGAGCCATTTAATGCAAATATATTTTTTCCAAAGAAATGTATTTGATTGGGCATTGAAAAAAGAGATAAAATTTTGTATTGTACTTGCTGTACTAGGTGATAGGACATTTGGCGTGTTGACAAAGCTTGATCTGATGGACAAGGGGACCAATGCCCTTGATGTGCGTATATATCTACATTAATGAATTACTTGCTAATTTCATACTGTTAAGTAGCATGATACATTTGTTCTATATAAATGATAAAAGGTTCTTGAAGGAAGGTCTTATAGGCTGCAACATCCGTGGGTTGGAATTGTTAACCGTTCCCAAGCTGATATCAATAAGAATGTTGATATGATTGCTGCTCGACGAAAGGAGCGTGAATATTTTGAGACTAGCCCAGAGTATGGACATTTGGCTAGTAAAATGGGCGCCGAGTATCTTGCAAAACTTCTATCCAGGGTATGTTCCACACACATGTGAATACTGATGCTATTTGTACTGAATTTTGTTTTCAAATATCGCTCTGAATTCTACAGTAATATGTTGACGTTTTTCTCTTTGTACACTTTTTCTACAATCAGCATCTAGAGACGGTTATCAGACAGCGCATACCAAGTATCATTTCTTTAATAAATAAGACCATCGATGAGCTTAATGCTGAGTTGGACCGCATTGGCAGGCCTATTGCAGTAGACTCAGGGGTAAAATAATAAAAACTAATATTATGCCGGTGTTTTATTTCCCTCACAGTGAACAAGTTCATTTGGTATTTGCTCATTTACTAACTAGAATTATGCTTTTGTTTTAACAGGCTCAGCTTTATACAATCCTAGAATTATGTCGTGCTTTTGACCGTGTATTTAAGGAACATCTGGATGGAGGGTAATTAATGACCGTTTTTTTGTCAGGCTTCAGTTATTATATTGAATAATTCTAAATTGATCTATTTCTTCCTGCAAATTTTACATTTACTCTATCAAAGATTCATTCCCAAATTTATTGAGGATTTGGTAAATGCATTAAATGATTGTACCCTGTCCTCTTTAGTAAAACTCGGGGCGTGCATTACTTTTTACCTGTTAATATAGTTGATGTTTATCACTTTTTCTTTCAGTTCATATCCGTTCTTTCTCGACTCTGCTTCCCTTGCAACTTATGACAGTTTCTTTTCTCTTCATTTTTTCTCAATATGTGCCGCTTCCACATTTGAACTCGAGTCTTGAATTTTGGAGATGTATATTTTGCGCATCTTGAGTCTTCGAATTAACATCATTATTTTCTAGGAGAGCTTTAAAATATGGTCGAGTGGATTTATATACAAATTTGAAATATAGACTGTGATATTTCTTTTTCTTTGGCATGTATAAATAATTCATGAGATCATGTGCAAGTGCTGAAATGTTTTGAAGCAATTTAGTAACTTGTTTAAACTAAATAGAATTGAAAGATTTTTTGGAGCAGTGCATCAAGAATCAAATCAAAGTTTAAAACCTCTTAACTAGAAAACCTTTAAGTAATGAAATTCTTTCGAGGGATCAACAAGGAAAAAGAGAGGCTTGTGCGAACCGCTAAATTGTTCATCAATAAATTGCATGCTTAAATAATCTCCAATCCATGAAATTGCTATATTGTTGGCTGATAAGTTTCTGCTTTTAGGCGCCCTGGTGGAGATCGTATATATGGGGTTTTTGACCATCAACTACCAGCTGCTTTAAAAAAGCTTCCCTTTGATCGACATCTCTCCTTGAAAAATGTACAAAAAGTTGTTTCAGAAGCTGATGGTTATCAGCCACATTTAATTGCTCCAGAACAAGGTTATAGGAGGCTGATCGATGGATCTATTAGCTACTTTAAAGGCCCGGCTGAAGCCTCTGTGGATGCAGTAATGTTCTTACTTTGAGACTGATTTATGACTTGATAGACGTTATTTACATTTTGTTCTCTCACATCAAATTGAATAATTTTTTCTTCTTGTTCCCGCCATCTCTTTTGTTGTAATTTGCCAATGTTATTTCTTTTCCTTCACAAGTTCATGCATATATTTCTGTTCAGTTGTTACATTATTTAAGTAAACCTAGATAGGATTTCACTTCATTGATCTAGTATTTAATATCAGTTGTTCTGTAAAATTGTAGATTTGATAATTAGCTAGCATGTGAAGATTTTCACTCGTGCAAAAGAGTGGATATTTTCATTATTAGTTTCCCATTTAGAGATCATGCTATCTAGAAATTGCTGGAATATGGAGATTTATGTTAACAATGTTTTGCTTCATTTACGATCATACTGCATACTTGCACGTTAATCTATTTTTTGTGCACAGATTATTCTGACCTTTAACATTTTCTTTTATCAAGTGGGAAAAATCTTGAAACTAGTACTGTTGTCCATGTGATAAATATAATTGTAATCTATAGCCTCTTAAGATGATGCAACCATGTGCACATTATTTAAGCATTTATATTTTTAGGCCATAACTAAATCCCTTTGTTTGCTTCTTTGTTTTTTTTTCTTTAAGTGCTTAGTTTAGGAGCGGAGAAGGATGTAGAGAGAAAACTAGAATTTGTGTGGTAGAAGATCTGCAATATTAATGTTTTATTCATCATTTCTGGGAAACTGAAACCGGAAATCTTTTGAGATCTATTATTTATATTCGAAATTTCTCTCATCGATGATTATTAGTTTTTGTCTTCCTCAGGTACACTTCATTTTAAAGGAACTTGTTCGAAAGTCAATAGCGGAAACAGAGGTAACTAATCTGATATAATATGTGATCATTTCATGTGATTTTGCTACTTTTGATAGCAAATATTTGGGTTTTACGAGATAGTGGACTATCATCTTTCTTTGCCTTCAAAATGCGCTTGTGAATATAATTTTTTTTTTATCCTTGGTCGTTATATAAATATGCTAATTCCTAAGTAAAAGATGAATCGCTTCAATTGAAGAGTTAACAAAAGAATCACAAATAATCCTTTTAGTGAAAAATTCTCTCATGGATTCTTGTAAACGCCCCAGAAATGTTCTCACTGGATCGTTTCTCATGTCAAGTGCTTTTCTTTTCCCTTAATAACAAAAAAGGCAGATCATTTTGGTATTAGTTTTATCTATGAGCATGTTTTCATCATCTTCAATATCGAATACATATTAGGATGCCAAATCTGAAAAGAAATTACTTGATTGTGCGCTAATTGTATTTTGTGGCCATATCCAGGAGCTGAAGCGATTCCCAACTCTTCAGGCTGACATCGCTGCTGCTGCAAACGAAGCTTTGGAAAAATTCCGCGATGACAGCAAAAAAACTGTTTTGCGGTTGGTAGACATGGAGTCTAGCTACCTAACAGTGGAATTTTTCCGGAAAATTCACCTCGAAGGGGATAAAACCACCAATCCCAACCCCAATTCCAACACGAATTCAAACAACAATCCTTCTGGTCCAAACATTGACCGCTCTCCCGATTATCATTTCAGAAAGATCGGTAAGCAATTCTTCCCTTGTCATTATTCCCTTCATTAAACTGGATTTAAGTGATTTCCGTTGTAGCATGGGCTATATCGTAAGGGTTATAAGATTCCGAATTTAATTAAATCCGAAAATTCTTTCAGGGTCGAACGTCAACTCTTACATCAATATGGTTTGCGATACTCTGAGAAATTCAATCCCGAAAGCCGTTGTATATTGCCAAGTCAGAGAGGCTAAGAGATCGCTTCTCAACTATTTCTATACACAAGTCGGGAGACGGGAGGTAAGAATTTCCAGTACTTCATCCTTTGCATTTGGTTTCAATATCTTATCGAGTTCACCAAAACTCGAGATTTCTCGCTGTCAATGGGAAATAAACAAAATGTTTATGAGATTATGATCGATATGCAGAAGGAGAGGCTGGGGGCAATGCTAGACGAGGACCCGCAACTCATGGAAAAGAGAACGCAAATAGCAAAAAGGCTTGAACTGTACAAATCAGCGAGGGACGAAATCGATTCGGTCGCGTGGAAATGATAGGTGATGCGGTTTTTCGTAACATTCATCTCACAGTATAATTAAAAGAAATCCATTTTTTGAGTGGAGAGAGTTGATTCTTATAGTGACCAACTTATTACAGATTTATTTTTGTACTTGCTAATTAAAATTGATTTCTCTATACACGCCACTACGAACTGTTGGTTTTTTTCTCCATTTGGATTCGTTTGCTTGTTTCCCACAGGCAAACACACCATTGTAACAGTTGATACTTGAGCTTACTGGTACTGTTCTTAAATTATGTTATGATCGACTGCTCATAATAGATTCGGATTTTTACCAATTTGTATTTACCCTGCTGTAATTTTTTATGCTGCAATTTTTATTTATAAATAGGCATCTCGGTCACTGTCTCCATGTATTAATCCACTTCATAAAATGCTACTACCATATTAACAGAGCACTCGATCTATATGTGGCCACTGCAATTTATTGAAGTGTTACAGATGATTATTTGTTATAATTAAGTTGAAAAATAAAAAAATAAAAACACTAAAATCAGTGATACTGGTGTTTTAAAAAACGCTAGGCCCTAACAGGATGGTTGAAACGTCTAGGAACTTGAATGGGGATTTATCAGGATCTAAGCGGGGATTAAAAGACATTAATAAATTAAATTTTTATATAATAGAATTAAAAATTCATGTAATGATATTTTTCTGGATTTTGATGACAAGTTTTGACAACACTTTCTTAGATTTTGGTGACACTTTTTTGATCTTTGGTAAGACTTTTCTGAATTTTGACAATACTTTTCACCTTGATTGCCCACTTATATAAAATTGTGACGCTCCAAAAAACATCGCCTAGGCGCCGCCTTGACCGTTTTTTAAAAAAGAGATTGATACTATATCTCGAGTTCGATCCTCAATGTAACCGTAACGAGAAATGACCTAAAAGGTATATGATCGTACTCAACATTAAACAAGCACTTGCTAGAAGTGGAAATATAACTAGTGTTCCAGATATAGACAATATACATTGGCAACACCAAAAATGCACATACAAATCCACATCCTGCGCTCATATACTACAAACCTACATCAACATGAGAAAACACCACCGTCAGTTTCCGTACAACAAACTATTAAGAAACAATAAAAAAGCACAAAGCCAGCAAAATCATCAAACTCCAATTCTCAGTCTTGCCTACTAGCCAAGCAAAGCTCATGCAACTCATTAAGTATCCACTCCTCCCCGGTGTGACCACCCAACACAAGAACCCGAGTCCCCCCGACCACACACGTACTATGCCCCCACGCGAACTTCGGCGGCTGACCTGGCACGTTCACATGTCTCCACGACGGTTTTTCCTCGGCCGGGTCCAACAAGAAGAGCTGCGACGGCGAATGGAGCCCCGCCATCGATCCCCCGAATATAATAATCCTCCCGCACGGCATCGTGAGTGCCACGTGGTCGAGCCTCGGGGGCGGAACCACGGGGCTCTGGGTCCCCACCCCTGTGAACGCGTTACAATCGAGTTGCCGCCACTGCGGCGCCTCGTCATCCAGGTCGATGGTGTACGCCTCGCCCGACCTCAACCGCAAGTGCCCGCTCTTGGCTAGGCCGCCGAACATGAGGATCTTTGTCCGCCCGTAGACCGAGAGCGAGTGCCCGAGCCGTGACGGTGGGGACCACAAGCTCGGGATCTCCTTCCAGATCGGCTTCTGGGTGGTGAGGTCGAGCAAGTGGGTGTCGCTCAGGAGGACCCCCGCATCGGTGCACCCGCCTGAGACGACGAGCTTGGAGCCTTCTATCGTGCACGAGCTATGCCATGATCGGGGTAGAGGGGGGGCCCCGCCTGAGATCTCCTTCCACGTGGGTTGCTTGGCGTCCAAGTCGAGGACGAATACATCATTGAGCAACCCTTGCCTCCCGCATCCCCCGAAGACTACCAACCACGAGCCATTTAGGCACGAGAGCGTGTGGCCCCACCGCCCGGGCGGCGACGACTTCACGCTCACTCGCCGCCACTCGGGGTTCTCGACGTCGAGGTTGAGAACAAACGTGTCGTTCATCGGCTGCATGTCGACGCCTTCCCCGCCGAAGAGGACGAGCCGGTTCCCCGCCGCGCACGCGCTAAAATTGCATCTAGAAGGCTCAACTGCTCCCCCAACCGTCATTTTCTTCCAGCAAACAGCCTCGAGGGTAGTTAATTCTCGAGCCAAGCGGCCCCACCCGAGCTTCTTAGTCATTAGCTCCAATGCGCCAGTGACTTCTCTTCCCCACGCATTTTGGCATACCATTTTCCGCAAGTGCTCATTCTTTGTCAACTGACGGATTCTTCTGCAAACCGATCCAATGGAAGCGACGTCTCTTGGCGTTAATCGGGATAAAATGTTGTGGGCCAATACTTCGTCAGATAATTGAAGGATTCCGCATATTTCTTGGTGCTGATGAGCTGGCAATCGCCCGATCAAGTGGGAATGTTTGGTTGATACATCGCATTGTTGATTGCAAGTCTCTTTGAATACCGGGTACGATACTCGGTTTAAATCGAGTTTAGCTTCTGAGAAGACTTGGATGCCTATTATGTGCGTGACGACCCCTTCATCGTCGTGTATCGGTGCGAGTCTTAACCTGTTAACCATCGGAGTCCCATCTTTTCGGAAATTCAGAAGCTCGCCTTGGAATTGAATGCCTTGCTCAAGGCATCTTTTGATTTCGGAGACAACAACAGGATCGACTAGTGGATGGCGTCTTTGAGCACGTGGATCCCGATATTGCAGGAAACGGCTGAAAACAACGATTCCAAAATATAAACAAAATGTCAGACACGTTTGAAACATGTTCATGATACCATAATACTAACATTGCAAGTAAAAGACAAGTATACTATGCATTACGGGGTTTGTCATACTGAAATTCAGCATTTACAAGCATGTGAAATAACGCTTAACAGAGGCGTATTTCTTCTGAACATCAACAAAATAGCTGTTTATTTTCTACGGGGAAGCAGCTTTATAATTAATACAAACCTGCAACTTTTACAACATAAAAAAACCTCTCAGAAATAGGCTCCAAATTCAGAATTCAAGTATACAATGACAATTTTCAAGCCACATTCAACCTCTAGTTCAATTTTGCTCAAAAGTCCCAAAAGCAACCAAACAGAACAACAAATTGAGAACAATATAAAGAAATTACAACCAAATTCAAGCAATATCAACTCCATAATTACAAATCCAAAGAAATCGCCATCATTTCTCCACAAAACTAAAGCGTAGAAAAAAAAGAAAGAAGAGAAATCAAAAGAATACCAGTTACGACCGAGGACCTCATCAGAGCGGTAGCCAGTGAAGGTCTCAAAGACCTTGTTGACATAAATAACGGGAAAATCGGGCTCGAAAGCATCAGAAACGACAACAGATGTAGGCGTTGTAGGGAAGAAGAAGAAGCCAGCTTCCAATGGATCTTGATTTTGAAATTCTTCGTTTGGCGGTCTATCCTTGTAGCATTTAAGCCTTTTACCAGAGGTTTGAAGGTGTTTCCCATCATCTTCTGGTTCATGGTTAAACTTAACCATAATTCGCTATATGAGACTCAAATTCTATGATTATCTCTGCAAATTTCTGTATGCGTAGGAGAAATTTAGAAAGGGAAAGGATGAAGATGAAGATGAAGATGATGATGGCATTGTATGTGTTTTCCGCCCTTGGAATGGAAGGAAGATATTTTTGGGGTTGAATTTGTCCTTACGAAATGGTCTTATTTTCCTCCATATTTACAATTTCACCTTATTATATATTTGTTCAAAGATATTTTCCTTTTTTAGTATGAAGATATTTTCCTTTCTCAGTATAGTTGTATAATAGTATTTCCTGCTAGAGAAAAATTAAAATAACAAGATGCCAAAAAGATATTTTAGTTTGTGTAGTTGTCCGAATTTTGAGTTTTGGGTTTTAACGTATATGTTTTAATTCGTTTTGCACATGTTTTAAGTGATGGTATGATAATACAATGTACTATGTAGTAGAGAATTTGAAGAAAAAACGTTAGGGATTTTTGTTTCTTTTCTTGTTATACATAAATTATTGGAAAATATATTTTTTTTCCAGAAAATGGACGAAGACACCAACAAACAAGTTCTAATCAAGTTAACCACTAGTACAAAGCTCTGTAGCTATATAAGTTATTTTTAAAAAATATATATTTCATGAGATATTTATTACTATAATATACAATTTATTCTTTTATTAAAAATACAATTACTTTTTACTACTTGATAATACATTTTTGTTAGAAGCAGATTGAGTGGAGGTTTGAGATTTCCTAGAAGAAATGATTTTAATGTTTTTTGAATTTAAACAACCGGTCTAGTGTTTGTTTACAACTGTTTTTAATTATTGCGGAGATAAAAATATTTCAACAAAGTGAACAACTATCAATACTCGTTAATAGTAACTGCAACAATTAACATCAACAATAAAAGTAACAACTAGGTTTTGATTTCATAACTATCATTCTTGGAAAATCCATAAAGTGTGGGATTGTGGTTCAAAATCCACCATCAACAAAATTGGCAAACATCAAACTCCGTTGATATATATATATATATATATATATATATATATATATATATATATATATATATATATATATATAT
>CATIWQ010758953.1:0-10278 GCA_949673415.1 Euphorbia schlechtendalii | reverse complement strand
CTGAATTTTATATTTAATTTTTTTATTATTTTTTCCGTCAATTAACGAGCGGGAGATTTCCCGCCTGTCAACTTTTCACTATTCATAGTGTTTTTCGCAACGGTTAGACTGAGAGTGTTGCGATGAAAGTGTATTTGATCTACAAACATATCTATTGCAACACTTTTGTAACACTTTTAATAATGTGTTTCGAAAAATCATTTTTTTCTTCATAACTCGCAACACTTTAATGCAACACCAACCATTTTGGTTGCGACAGGCCATCTATGGCGTAGTGATGATAGATATTTTTACAAACATAAATTAGTTGTTTGAACAAACTTTCAATGAAATATAAGATGCTTAGCAAGTTCCCGCCATGTTCCTGCCACATAGCTACCACATACTTATCAGATTCCATTTATTTAATTCTAAGACTTATGTTTGTATGTTTGTTTAGTGATCCTGTTCCAATTAGCTAATACAATATGTTTGATGTAGATGAGAGGGCGTTAATTTATCTTCAAAAAAGCATTTGTGTTAATTTGCAGTGGCACTATTCATGGTCAGTTTTTGGGTCGAATTCCGGTGTTTTTTTACTTCCTACCATGTGCCTACCAGATTAATAACTCATTTAACAGAACTTTGTCAATCTTTTTACTTTTTGTTGTGTTTTTCATACTAATAATTTGTTTTTACTTCCTGCCACGTAGCTACCACGTTCTTACTAGTTGAAAAAAGTTTTTGAATGTATTTAGTAGCTATATATGGTAGAATGCAAGTAAATATATGAAATATAAAAGAAATCTGTTACAAACATAAATTTGTTGTTTTGAACAAACTTTCAATGAAATATAAAATATCAAGCAGGTTCCTACCACAATTCTACCATATATCGAACAGTTTAAAAAATTTATCGATAAAGTATATCACAATGGATGGTGTTTCAATGAGAAAAATGAGATGAACAAGAAACTCTAAAGTGACACGTCCAAAAAAGAAACGGATTAAATGATAATGGCAGCATAAGATGAGAAAATTGAAAAAGAAATATGACATCATCAATTGGTAGTGGAGACAAATATAATAGCTAGTAACATACGCAAGGTGCTTCTGAAACTTATTTGATCAAAATAATTAAGAACCAAAACTTAAGTTGATATAATTCCTAATTTTTTGTACATTTATATAATTGTCCCTAAAAGTTTTGTCAAAGTCAAAAAAAGTGTCACCAAAACCTAAAAAAATTACCACATGAATTTCTAATTTTATGATATAAAAATTTATATGTTAATTAAATTTATTATTTTACTTCATTAATAAATATTAAAAATTTTAATATAATAATCCGTCTAGTCCCTGTATAGGCTCCAATTAATCTCAGCCTAGATTCCCAGAGATTCTAACCGTCCGACTAGCGCCTTTTAAAAACTGTCTCTTACATATCATAACATGGAAAAATCTGAAGAAGACAAAATTTCATTTCCCTTCAATTGAGACACAAATATCACTAACTAGTTCTAACTCTTTCTTTTTTTTTCATTTACATATACATAAAAAAATGAATTTATCGATTATACATGTATTTAAAGCATAAAAATTTCCATACAGATATAGTAGTTTCTACGATATTAAAAAATTTAGTGTACTTTAGTTTGCCTTTTGTAATTTTTGTAGACTTCGATAATATTTTGATGTTTACTAGTTTGTAAATACTTTCGACTTTTTATTTGAAGTTCAAATACATACACACACACACACACACACACACACACATATATATATATATATATATATATATATATATAATTTGTGACGAATGTTTTAATTTAATGGTTAAGATTGAATATAAAAAAGTTGTAGTATTTTTTCAAAAAGGAATATAGGTAAATGTTAATAACATATTTGAGATTAGCTTTTTTCTTTTTTACAATATTTAGGAAATAAAAGTTGGATTTACAAACTCGAGGCCGCTGTTATCAGCTATATAATTTTGCTTTTCTATGTATCTACTCTGTCAATTGCGAAATCGTTTTTTCCCTCTTTTGTCGTTGAATCAATTTGGGCATTTACATGGCGTTCAATAAGGCTTTGTGCTCATTCTCTTCTGAATATCCATTTTGTATTTTGGTACAATATCTTTTCTTCATAACAAGGTCCTAAAAAGGGTATGTATATGTATTGGTCATGATTTATTTAGCTGTCCAGTGGAATGTCTTTGGTTACTGAGACATTTTTTGAAGTTTTTCTCAAAGCGAAGGAAATCAGAAGAAACGAATTCAAATATGCACCTTTTTTTGTGCCCAAATATCGAAGAATGCCGCAATCATATGCAAGTCGAGACTAAATCACGGTGTGTTGGATTTTAGTTGTTTTCCACGATTTCCGTAGCGTTTGAAGATCAAAAACCAATGAAATACGGAATTTCGCCATCGTACTAGAAATCCCAGGAGAGAGAAAATGATGGAGAGAAAATGATTTTTCATCAACTTTTTCATTCCATGAACTCATATTTACGGAGGTGGAAAATAGAAAAGTTTCATTTAATTCTTGTGGAGAAATAAAATACAAAAAAGTCCTTGAACTTATTTATTATCCTATGAAGTTCAATTAACCAAATTGGATCGGATTCTTTGACCCGTTCACGGGCGGTCCGAGAAATTCCAAGATTGTGAAACATAAGTTGGTGAGAGAGAAGAGGTGTAATTTCAGCTCATGCAGAGCAAATATAACCAATTCGTATCACATGAAGTAACAATGGAATTTGGCATTTGCTTAAGTTGTAAGTGCATACTAGGAACTGTTTAATTTATTTTGAATTCACTTTTGTCTCTCAATACCAAATGCAATCACTTTTCGTCATTCAAATTTTCAGTTATATTTGTAAGTGATGTAAAATGTCTCCATGACTTGTTTTGAACTAAGATAGCCCTTTTGAATTGTTTTTGGGATTGATATCATTGCTAGTATGGAGGTTTATTATTTTTGTATGGTGATTTTTGTTTGCAGTCAAAAAAACTTGGTTGATTTTTCATGGTGGTTTCAATTTTATTTCGAGTCATTTTGTTTGAGCTGAGGATTTTAGTACATAAGATTTAAATACCAGTGTTGGTTTACACTCTTTAACCAGTGGTGTATTGTTTTTTATTCTATTTTCCCAAATCACTGAGTTATTTCTTTCATGCTTATTGGAGGTGTTGTAAATATTTAGATTGAAAATATTTAATTAACTTTTAATTTTGTGCATGAGCAGAACAACAAAAGAAAAAAAAAAGAGAAAGCCAAACAAAAATAATAATTTGATGTAGTGTGGTCAAAGGATTACACACTAGTGAATCAAAAAAGTAAAACAAAGACCTTATACCACTCGTATACCAGGTATAAGGTTTCATGTCATGTTTTTATGGGAAATTGAGTACTTTTGTGAACATAAATACCAGGTATAAGGCATTCATATAAATGTAGTAAAAATCTTGTATAATATCTCTTATACCAAGTATATAAGTGAAATAAAAAAAATTTCCGAAATTATGAATTTTATGTTGTTTTAAAAATAAAAAAAGACGAACAAAATATTCTAAATGCTCATTTTAAAAAAATTAACGATTTGTGAAATTTGGTCGTTTGATGTTGAAAAATTAAAATTAAATAGGAGAGAGGTAATTGTTGCGGCCCGGGTTTCATATGTGTATTCCCGATGCAAATCTTGATCTTCTCAATCGTACCAAGGCGATGCAACATGCATTGGAAGTACAAACCAAAGGACGAACAATAGTTCTAGTAAGTTCGATAGTTCATAACATCGAATGCAATTTACAAAAATACCTAGAAGGGATGCAGACAAAAACCTTTCTTTTGCCAACCCGGAAGGCAGTTTTAGGGAGGTTAACCTCATTGAAGGATGAACGGTGGAAGATCATTCTAGTTCGTCATTGCGGGACTCGCGTTGGAATCCAAAAGAAAGGAATAATTGGCTTCAAGTCTACAATCTAGATGGGTTTAGCTTGACAATGCATCTTCGTCAAATGAAGGATGCTAGCTCTTTTCATAATGGATAGTTCGGTTTCAAAAACTTCCCGTCTTGAAAGCAGTTCTTCATAGAGTGAGATCTTCACTGATTCTAAACATAGCTTTTGTTGAGATGATGGCAAGGATGATCTTTACTTGCACCAAGACCGCAAGCCAATTTCGGTGCAGACAGCCCACCGAGTTGCTCGAAGGGAAAAGAATTGTGATTTTAGTACTTTTCTATGATGTTACTATTTATTTTCTTTTTTCATGTTAGTTGATTTCTTTTTTTTTTTTAATAAATAGGGCTGGTATTTTCGGTGCTCAACCTATATTCAAAAAGTATGCAATAAGGTGAAAGTAAAAAAAAAAAAATTTGGAAAAAGACAAATAAAATGAATCCATATTTTATGTAACAGAAAAAAAAAAAGAAAAAATTGTATTTATTGTATTTCCCTTAAATTCACTATTAAGAATCTGACATCTTTTACATAAAGAAAAATTTCAAATAAACAAAATTTAAAAATATTAATTAGAATTTAATTTTTCTCATTATTAGAGTTGAATGTGAAAATGTGGTAGAGCTTACATAATGGAAATGAGGTTACATTAAAAGGGTATTATCCTGAGAATTGTGGTTAGGAGGGAATGATGAAATTAGGATGTATGCGAATTGCCACTTCTTAGCATGTTATGGCTTTGTATTGCTTCTTATTAGGATGCATGTGTTGCAATTGATTCTAATGGGAAGTTAGAAGTCACTTTCAAGTTAACAAGAGGTGATCAGTAACTGCAACTTCTAAGCGTAACAGCTGCACCAAACAGACGCTAAATATTTTATTAGCTACTTCGACTTTAGTAAACCAAAAGACATGTAACATGTATAAAATATCAAGAACCATGTCGATTGAGGTGACTTTGGTTAAAATTCTTGTTAGAAATTGGAAAACAAATGAAAGGATATATGTTTTCTATGTAAATTGAATTAATTAATTTGTTTTGATCAGATTCTTCCGATGTACAATATATTTTCTTCTCCTTAAACTGACACATGTCCTAAACTTCCAATTGTCTTTGCTAATGCCATGAACTTGGCACATCAATTTACCTTTCCGATGCCACATGTCAGAGGATGTTTCTACGATGATGACCATGTTTGATCGGAGGAACATGCATGAAAACTATACTTGTTCCTTGTCATATTCCTTGATTTGGTTGGTTTCTAAGTTTTGGAATAGTCATTCCATGGAATTACTATTCAAAAAATGAGGGAACACGGATCCTTTGATGTCTACTAGGAATGTGTATTCATTGACTTAATATGTTGTGATTCCACCGAAGTACCTCTCCCACAATATGCAAGTCTTTAATAATCAAGTTTAAAATTTTTGTGACGTTCTCAAGTGGCCATCTCCTTAATAAAGTAGATTATTTTAACTAATTGTACTCAAATATTATTATATGGTTTCATTTGAAATTAAAAATGAAAGACGTCTTTTTTGGCTAATTACTTGTGAAAGAGCATATAGATTTTATGCAAATGAAATGAGAGAAAGAGATGGACTTTGTATTTATTTATAAACCAATACTTCTATAATTAGGTTCAAAATCCAATATATTAACATATCAAATTTCGGCTAAGCTAGCAGGGCGAGTTAATGAAAAATCACGTGTTCCTGTAATAAGGTTTGGGTGGAGATGATGATCTCTCATGATCCAAAAACATACGACCTTCAATTGCTGCAAAAGTGTGTTTGTTGATGGTGATTGGATTGAAAATGAGAAAGAAATAAAAGGAAGGAAGAAGAAATAATTATGTTTAAAGGCTTTGGATGTTGATTCTTCGCGGTTCATTAAATTACAGTATGGAATGATGTAGTACAATATAGTTCTTTAAAAAAATTTTGTTTGGATATATAGCAGCGTATGGTATAATTTTTTTAAAATTTTAATTTGAATAAAAAGTGAAAAACCATCAAATCCGTGATTCTATTTTCATGGTTTTTGCATACATAAAAAATCATGAAAGAACAACACCATGAAATAAACCATATAACCAAACAAGTGAATTTAATTAAAAATTATAGCATACCATGTAATAATCATGAACCAAACAAGGCTAATGGTTGAGGGGCAGTTTAGACTTCTCCAATGACAATGGGAAGTAATTCCTTTTGTGGGTTTCTAAAATCTGCCCGGCAATTCCTAAAAACCGCCCGACTTTTACCATTTTGCCCTTCATATAAATACCCCAAAATTTTACTAAAATCCGCATGTTGTTATTAAGAGAACCTATCTTGCCCTAGCCTGTTCTTCACCTGGGTTCGCCAAGTTCTTTGCTTGCAAGTTCTTTTGCTGATTACTCTCGTATTTTCGTTTCCTAACCGATTGCTTTCAAGTTATATGATGGAAAACTGGGACGAGATGAACTGGCATGAATATATGGATTTGGACGAGTTACTTGGGGAAAACCTAGTAGAGTCGCCTAAAAATGGTGACCCATGTGCCATGATTGAAGCTAACACAGATGGTTCATAGAAAACCCTAAGTTGGAAAACCATGCCATCCTTCAACAACCAAGAATGGCTGAACTATGGCAACAGTTCTTGGCCATTCACGGTGGCCACCTAAGGAGCACGTACCCTGCATAACCGATAATCAGGGATGAAGACATCTTGCCCCCAAACTTTGCAATGCCGTAGTTTGTCAAATACGTAGGATCTGGTGACCCACGCGCTCACTTGACGCATTATCAGATAGTGATTAGAGCATTGAGGGTCAGCGATCGAATGATGGCTAAGCTCTTTGTCGTCACCTTAGGCCACCCGATCAACGAATGGTACAACCACCTTCCGCTAGACATAGCTACCAATTGGAATAGCCTCGCTCAAGCCATGCTGGAGCATTATGGTTTCAACTCTCAGATGGAAACCACAATGCAACATCTGGAGGCCGCAAGGCAAAGGCAAGGGTGAGAACTTCAAATCTTACTATACACGTTGGATGGCCACACAGGTCAGGCTACAGACTCGTTTGACCCTCCCAGAGATGATAACAAAGCTACTGGACGGCGCACTGCCACCATACAGGAACAAATTCGGATCCGATAGCTTCTCTAGCTATCAAGAAGTGTTTGAGAAGGTAGAACGGATGGAGCACTTCCAATCCATGGACACTTATGGGGGGCACTAACCCATGATAAAAAGGAGCCAGATTGTTGAACACGTCAACAACTCCTTCGCATGACACGCTACTACTTACAATCATCGCACCATCAGAGGAAACGCCAATGATCAAGACTCATCACATACACTTCAAGCCAGCAAAGCGATGCAAGCACCAACCAATCGGTCAGAAATGCTGAATGAGACAACAAATAAAGTCGTGGTCATGGACGTCAGCTGATCTACCAAATCAACCAAGTCTTACACAATTGCTATCACGCATAGGTGAAAGAATAAATTTATGAAAAGCAGTACAAACAAAAAATAAATTTGTAATTAGCTTGTCAATTAACACTCGGTTAGTTGAGCAAAAATTAGGGCTTCTTTTCAAAACACAAAAAGAGTAGTCCGCTGAGTTGAAAACCTAAAAAGGACGGCTCAGGAAAAACTTAGGACATCAAGAGAACAACATTGGTTAGAAAACTTGAAAAGGCTAATTGATGGTAGGAGTCAAATCATTTGAAACATTTATACCCCTGTTAAGTTCATCAATGAATTGTCATTTTTTGCTGAATCTCTATGCATATCCTTATTTTAATTGCTTACATGCCAATTGTAGAATATCGCAAGTAAACATCCAATAAAATGAAAAAGCAAAAATAAAGAAAAATGAGTCTGCTAGATTGAAAACCTAAAAGGGCGGTCCAGGCAAAAATTAAGACAAGGTTTGATGGATTGAAAACCCGCAAGGGCGATCTATGCAGAAATTAGAACCAAAGAAATATCAAATTCATCATCTCTTCCTCAGAATGGTACGAGGCATCACATACACAATACGGGATCAACGACTCATCCAGGCTTTCCTCAAACCAGATCTAAGCTTTGAACTTGAATCTGAATCAACAAACCCATGGTCATCACTCTGAGGGAGTTACCCATGGAATTCCTCAGAAGACAAACCCTTGGGGTAACCGTGCACCAGCACAAGAGAAGGCTCTTCAATGAACGGAGCCCATGACACCTACAACAGACGAACATACATCATATGATAATTATTCATGCATAAAACCATGCATACATTACATTCGCATCGTATCATTTATAGGTAAAGAAGATGACAAACTGGGGCAACACTATCCCGATAAATAAGAACCTCCACCTCCACAAGAGGAACCTACAAGCAAGATGATGGCCCACTCAAGCCTAAAGTCAACATTGCAACAAAAGCCCCCTACAACGGAGCGGTTCTCGGGACATCCTCGAATTTCTATTAAACTTATTTGTTTATCATGTTTTAATTTTTGATTGAAGGGGCAAAAATTTTACTTCGCATAAACTCAATCAAATAATTAAAACATTCACCATCAAATTGTATTAACATTATCATTTCTCTGATTTGTTATAGGAAGCAAGTCAACGTCCTATTAAGGAAATACAAAACACAACCGAAGAAAGAAACAGTTATCTCAGTGGCTGAAGAATGAAACAGTCTTATTTGTCAACCGAAGAATGAAACGGTTGCCAAACACAACAGGGACGCTGCAGAAAGAAACGGTCGACCCGCCCACAAGGGGCATCAAGTACCTAAGGGATTCTGAAGTAGATAGATAACCCTATGAAGACACAGCGCTAGAAAGGAAGGCCTATGTTATCACCAATCGGGAATAAAAAGTTGCCCGCCGCACCGGTCAGGTATATTCTCAATCCCTCCGCTCTTTTTCTATGATAATAATGGTTATACAACCAACAATTATCACACAAGGGGCAGTTGTGATCACGGGATTTTATACCAGCTCGCGCGTTCAATGATGATAGCTTTTCGAGATATTTATCCTCGAATCACACGATTTTCGACCGTCCGATGACTTAAAATGGGAGTCTTCCTCGTCTCTGAATTTAAAAGAACTTTAATTCAGAAAATTAACTAAAAAAATAAAAAATACACAAAAAATTCGAAAACGCAGTCGAAAGCCGGATCCGGAGCCTGCCTTGCCTATACTTGGCGAGGCACGGCTCGCTAGAGGGCTGGCCAACCTCGCCAGTGACCTGGTGAACCTCGCCATGCCCTGGCAAACCTCACCAAACCTTGGCGAGCCTCGCCAGGTTGTCTGGCGAACTCGCCAGACTTTCTGGCGAGTTCGCCAGGCCTCCTGGCAAGGCCTCGCCAGAGCTCTTAGCGAGGCCTCGCCAGGCATTCTTCTTATTTTGAATTTTTCGGGACTTTTTTCTACAAATAGTCGGGTCTTTTTCAGTAAACGGGGCTCGAAAATTCAGAGAAAAATTCTCTCTTTCAGAATAAAAAAAATACTGAACAACAGTAATACTATCTTTTCTTCTTTTATTCGGATCTAAAACACTTTTCGATCTCAAATTTCTTCATCCTTTGATTGAATTTCTTCATCTATTTCTTCTTAAATCCTCAGATATTCTCGGGTCTAAAACAAATTTAGAACCCGAGTCTGATTATCTTTTGGATAAATAAACACGTATTTTCCAATTAAATCACACTAAAATTCAAAGAACTAAATGAAGATTTTTTGGACTTTTACACCAACAATTTCACCACAATAACTACAAAACACGAACGAGGAACGCTCTCAGGGATCGAACGGACTCGCCGAACTGGATTCACGCTAAAAGGGTAATGCCTCTGAGTTCCTAGAGCTTCTTATTTTATGCTCCTCCTTTTCTTCTTAATTTCTTTCTACATGTGAACCTAGGAATTATTTTATTTTATTGTAAATGTTGTAATTCCATTCTTCTTCTTCCATTTCTTTTCTATTTTTTTAGAATACCCCCACGAAGGGAATAAAATATATTCCCCGGATAACAGACCTCACCTTTTACCATGCAAGAATTTTCATTAATTAAAATGAGCAACCAATGTGCTAATAAAACAAACCGTTTTATGTAAATAACAAACACTTAATCATGATTGATTTTTTTAGGCCACACAGGCCTCACTAAATTCAAAATCGAACATATGTGATATCTCCTGTGCTAACCCTTGTGGATGTAGGCTAGATGTATGTTAGGATTTTAATTTTCCTTCGGGTATTGCAATTTCAATTTTTGGGAAATGTAATTAATAGGTTAGCGGGTGGTTGCATCCCCCGAATTTTGAAGC
>CATIWQ010758476.1:0-11829 GCA_949673415.1 Euphorbia schlechtendalii | reverse complement strand
ATATAGATGCCATAGTCACTTTCATTTAGGTTACCAAAATGAAATTTGCATTTTTGGAGAGACGTTCTTTGTTGTCTAATGTCGACGATAAAGAGAACCAATGCCTAGGGAAGAGCCAATGAACCAACGTGGTGTTATGGGTTGGAAGGGGAGAGCATGTTTGTGCATATGTTTGAATGATTGGTGATAACACTAATGTGTTTTGTGATTTTGTAACTCATACATCATAAACTGCTTGTTATATTGCACTAACAAATTTTGTGCAACCATTTTGGTGTGTCATATATACTCATACGCATATAAACATTTGACATCATGTGTACATACACTAATCCTTTTTCTTGTAGCCATTCATATTAAATGAGCACATAACATCATAACATTCATTCACTATGTCCTTACCTATGACTTATGAGCTTCCTTTACATCTATAATTGTGTATTGGGGTGGAAAAGGAAGACGGGTTGCATGGGGTCCTAATAACAAAACAGATTTGGGCCTAAGATCAGTGGGGAACCAATTTATAGTTGAGGGTATACAGGTAAAATCAAAAATCAAAATGATAGTTTCGAATGCCGAAATTGTAAAAACTTTGAAGGAAATGCTTTTTTCTAATGAGTTCAAACATATGATAAGGGATGAGGTTTTAGCACCACAGTTGGAAGATGCATTGAGTTGAAACAAGAGGGGGAAGAAACATGTGCTTTCGGACAGTGATGATGAGACCGAAAAAGATAGACAAGGGGAAACTTCTAACCCTTTGGCAGCTAAAGTGAAAGCATTAGAGAAAGCACTTAAGCGGCTTACGATTGAAGCCAAGATGATTGATAGCAAAGGGTCTTTGGTAGGGAACATGTTGAGAAAGGGGATTGAAACTTTCCCTATTGGGTTTCAAATCCCTACACTACCAACTTATATTGGAGAGAGCGGACCTGAAGCACACATACGCCAGTACATTTAAATCATGCTCACTACCGGGGTAATAAAGACTCAATTGGTGAATTTTTTCTCAACTACATTAGAGAAGGGTGCAGCTACGTGGTACGATAGTTTGACCAGTGAAGTTCAATCTAACTGGGAATTACTTTCAATAGCCTTTTCAGATTATTTTAGCTTCAATTCCAAAACACCAATGAAGCTAATTTATCTTGAAAGGGTCAAACAAAAGTATAATGAATCTTTCTTTGAATATTATAAAAGGTAGATGGTTGTTATGATATAATTGAGAGTACGATCAGAGAAGGATGAATTGGTGATGAAAATAGTTGATGGTTGTCAAGATCAATATAAGATGGAGATGAGGTTTCGAGAATTCTCTAGCTGTGAAGAGGTTTACAGATTAGGTCTCATGATTGAGGCTTATGAGCAGGATAACAAGCAATTAAACTACCGGTCAACCAGGGATCAATCTTTAGGTTTTAAGTCTACTAATTATGGGACTGCTATCAATGAAGAAGGGTCACAACCATATCAAAAAATGGCTCAAGTTGAGATCGTTGCAGTGGCACCAAACCAGGTTTCGAGGATGAGTTCTCCATGGGTTATTTCTTTATCTAGTATATTCCAGAAATGTAGAAAGAATGGGTTATTTGAGTCCTTGAGGCCAATTATACCCTAGAGGCTAAAGATCGGGGAAATTTCTATTCATACCATGTAATTGTCGATCATCAAACTGATGGATGCTATAAGCTACGCATTGATATAGAAAGGCTGATCAAAGAAGGGAATCTAGAAGAGCCTAAGAAAGCCAGCACCCAAATAATCCACTACAGAATTTTGCAAATCAAGTCAACATGGTACAACATGGTCTCACTAAAAACGTGATATTTGCTTAGATTTCCTAGGCAAATCCAGGTGTTCAATTGGTCTCCATAGCAGAAAAGGTTCAGGGTTCGAGCAGTCAATCAAAGGTTCAAGTGAAACATTTGAATATCCAATTAGTGGATCCAAGGGGAAAAGCACCGGTAGTTATGTTAGATTCTAATTCAGAAGATGAGTATGAGACTGCAACACAAAGATGGGATGGTGAACCAAGTCATAAGAAGCGGTCGCTTTTATTCACCAACACCAGCACCAGCACCACCATAACAACAAGCTCCTACAATTAAGAATGGGATTGTTATGGCTCCTCCACTTGCACTAGAGAACATAATTTTGATACAGTTGAAGAAAACTAATGCCAAAGTTAGCATATGGGATTTATTACTAGTATCACAAGATCACAGGGCTGCTTTAGTCCAAAAGTTGAATAAGATGGAGGTATCACCCTTAGCCTCTCCCTATGTTGCTTGTTGCATGCTAGTTAATACTCCTAAAGATGCATCAGGGTTGAGCTTCGGAGATGTAGAACTGCCACCAAAGGGTAGGAAGCACAATTGGGCTATTTATATAAGAATGAAGGTTTCAGATATAGAGATGCCATGTGTGATGGTTGATGATGGTTCTGCTTTGAACATTTGTCCACTCAATATATTACGGCCTTAGGGTTGAGTGAAGAAGCTTTGAAGAGATCCACCAACGTCATTCGAGCATATGATGATTTTAAAAGGAATGTTGTAGAAAATTTTGAAGCTGAGGTTAAAGTGGGACCACTAAAATCAATGGTCACTTTCACTATGATTAATATTCTAGTTACCTTTTCCTTGCTCCTTAGACATCTGTGGTTTTATCCTCTTGGTGGTGTCCCATCTACACTCCACCAAAAAGTCAAGTTCCCTCTCAATGGAAAGGTTATAAGCAATACTGCTGATGCTCAGTCCACCATGGCATTATTAGAAAATGAGTCACCTCCCTTTGGTGGATTTCAAATTGTTGTGATTGGGGAAGAAGATGAAATTGATGAAATGGAACCACCTTTCATTATTTATGAAAACTACATGCCTAAATGGATCTCTAAGTATATGAAGAAGTAGAGGTTTATCCCTGGTTTGGGTCTGGGCCCTAAACTTCATGGCATGCCAAAGTTCAATATAGACTTAGGTTCTAAAAGAACTTATGAATTGGGATTCAACCCAGAAGAACATCACACAAAACATGGACACAATGACAAACATTTGATCAAACCTTTTATCAAAGAGGGAGCAAAGTTATACAATGGTCAGCCCGAACCGGTGATGGTGAATGGGAAAGTTGTACCAGGATTCGAGATCTTTAATGATGTTGTGGATTTCTCCAAGGGTTAGAATAAAAAGGTTTTTCCAGTCTAGAACTCTAAAGGGTAAGATGGGTCTGTTTTACCAGTGGAAGTGAATAATAAAAGGGTCAATGGATAAGAGTGCTACCACTATTGATTAAAATGGTGGAGGAGATGACTTCACTCATAGCTACAGCTGAGAAAATGAGTGATAGAAAGGGGTTAGGTATAATTGAACATACTGGAACCCTTGAAATAGTCATCATACAAATGGTTGAGCTGATGAAGAAGATCAAAACTAAGGTGGACCTTCAAGGGATTTATACTAAAGATTTGATAGTGGTGTAAAAAACAGACCTAATTGCTAAAGTGGGAGAAATGATGTGATCTGAAGATGTTGATGGTGCATATGAAGGCCCCTTGCATGTAGGGGAAAAATCAAGTTATGTATATAATCTTTCTACTATGTTTAATTTGGACAGTGTCGTTTATAACAAATTTAATGCAATGAAGTCTGAATTTGCTTATTTGTGTGATGTCCATCATGATTCTGTGTACGCATGTGAATTGCCATCTAGCATTTTTAACATTCATGATATTTCATTGAATGAAATCAACTTAGGTACTGTTGACAACCCTAAAGTGGTATACATCTCACGTGAGTTAACATTTGAGGAAGAGAGAGAAATTATAAAAATATTAAATAAACACATGAAAGCATTTGCATCGTCATATGAGGACATGATAGGAGTTGATACGGAGGTGGAAGAGCATAAGATCCCAACATACATTGAATATAAGCCCACGAAGCAGAAACTACGTAGACTTCGTCCAGAGTGGGATACAAAGGTAAAGGAGGAGTTATCCAAACAAATTAAAGCTAAGTTTCTTGAAGTAGTTGAATTCTCCAAGTGGGTAGCTAATATCATTCCGGTTCCAAAGAAGGATGGCAAGGTAAGAGTTTGTGTTGATTTCTGTGACTTGAATAAAGATACACCAAAGGAAAATTTCCCACTACAACACATTTATATCCTTGTAGACAGTGCAGCTGGGGGTAACTATTTACTCTTTCTTGGATGGATTTTCAGGGTATAATAAAATCCTAATGAACGTTATTGATAAAATCAAGACTACTTTCATCATAGAATGGGGCACATTTTGTTATCGAGTGATTCCGTTTGGGTTGAAAAATGCTATTGCAACATATCAGAGGGCTTTCACTACCATCCCTCATGATATGATCCATAAAGAGGTTAAAGTTTATGTCGATGATATGCTTGTTAAATCAAAGACCTGAGATGAGCACCCTGCTATCTTGGATAGATTTTTAACACGCATAGAGTCATATAACTTGAGCCTAAATCCGAAGAAGTGTGTATTTGGAGTTACAGCTGGGAAACTACTTGGGCACATAATCAATCAAAGGGGTATTGAGATGGATCAAGACAAAGCTAAATCCATCATCGACATGTCATCGCCAAAGAGAGAAAAAGATATTAGAGCATTTTTTGGTTCACTGTAGTATGTCAGTCGGTTTGTAGCCAAGTTAACAATAGTTTACGAGTCAATATTTAAGTTGGTGAGGAAAAACCAACCGTTGGCTTGAACTGACCAATACTAGGAAGCATTCAATAAAAATAAGGCCTATCTTACCAATCCACCAATTCTGAACCTACGATGGATAAACTTCTAATTTTGTATTTGGCATTGGAAAACAACTCAATTGGTGCCATATGTTAGCTCAAGAGAGAGAAGGTAGGAAGGAGTACCCAGTGTACTATCTCACCAAAAAATTTCTTAACTATCAACTCGGTATTCAACTATGGAGAAAATTTGAGCAGCAATTGTTTGGCTCACAAAGAAGTTAAGACATTACTTTTTATCTTATAAGATTTAGGTAATATCTAAAATGGATCCTTTAAGTTACCGGTATGGAACTCTTGTGCTAGTGGGGAAGCTTTCAAGATGGCTCCTACTCCTCTCAGAATTTGACATTGAGTATATTACTAAGAAAGTTATAAAAGGTAGAGTAGTCGTATAGTTCTTGGCAAACCATCCTCTCGAGCCAGATTATGAAGAAGATTTATAATTCCCAAATGAGCAATTGGCTAGAGTTTCTGTGCAAAAGTGGATCATGTTCTTTGATAGAACAGTAAACAAGAAGGGGGCAGGTATAGGGGTCTTTATTACAACACCAGACGGGGAACTTATCACACTCTCCAAGCGTCTTGAATTTATAGTCACGAATAATGCGACAGAATACAAAGCTTATCTGTATGGGATGGAAGCCTTATTTTCCATGGGGGCTAATGATGTAACCATCATCGGAGATTCTATACTAGTTATACATCATGCACAAGGATAGTGGGATTTGAAGGAAGATTTGTTAAGGCCATATTTGGATCTTTTACTCTATCATAACACGATATTTGGGAGTTGTGAATCTAGACATGTTCCATGGGATGATAATCAAATGGCAAATGCATTGGCTACTTTGTCTTTAATGTGGGAAGGTCCAGATAAAGCTCCGATTCAATCGATCTTACATACCACTTCTTGAGTTCCAAGCCATCTTAGTGCTGAAGTGATAGTTTTAACAATTGATAACAAGCCTTGGTACCATGACATCTTTCAATACCTGAATCGAGGGGCATATCCTGATGGTTTGAGTGAAGCCGATAAGCTATCACTAAGGCATCTTTCCAGGTAATTCAGGATATTTAAAGATGAGTTATTTAAGAGGACTGCAGATGGGTTGCTTCTGAAGTGCTTATTGTACATGAAGCAAAAGTGTTGATGCAGAAATGCATGCAGGATCTTGTTGACCACATATGAATGGGATGGCTTTATCTTAGAAAATCCTAAGGTAGGGGTATTCTTGGACAACAATGCAAGCGGACTATGTGGAGGAAGTGAAAAAGAGTCATGAGTGTCGAATTTATAGAGATATAAGCCACTTACCCTTGATGGAGCTTCAAAACCTTACAACCGCCTAGCCTTTTTAAGGAAGGGAAATTGACTTGATTAGGGAAATAAAATCGATGACATCAAATGGGCACAAATTCATTGTTGTAGTAGTGGATTATTTTTCCAAGTGGGTTGAAGTAGAATCTTTCACTATCGTGTCATCGGCAAAAATGGTTAAGTTTATCAAGAGGAACATCTTGGCTAGATATGGACTACCTCATCATAAGTATCAGATGATGGAGTGCAGTTCCAAGGGGCAACAACGGCTCTCCTAACCAAATATGGGATTGAGCAACACAAGTCTTCTCTATATAATCCTTAAGCTAATGGAGCTGTTGAAGTGGCAAACAAGTCATTAAAGAAGATCCTCACAAAGATGGTATCCACTTATAAAGATTGGGTTGATAAGCTTCCGCAAGCTCTTTACGGGTATAGAACTAGCATTAGAACGCCAATAGGTCAAACTCCGTTCTCGTTGGTCTATGGTATGGAGGTAGTTCTTCCAGTTGAGATGGAAGTAAGGTCATTAAGAGTTGCATTAGAATCAGAACTACAAGAGATTGAGTGGACTCGAGCAAGGTATGAACAATTAGCAACAGTAGACGAAAAGTGACTCAAAGCCCTTGATCATCTTCAAATGTACCAACACCGCATGGCAAGAGCTTATAATTTACGAGTTCACCATCCTAAGCCACAATTAAAGGTGGGAGACTTGATTTGAAGTAGCTTAAACCCTCGCATGTTAATGTTCAAGGAAAGTTCAAGCTAAACTGGGAAGGACCTTACGTGGTAAAAAAGATTCTACTTATAGGCGATGTGAAAATCATGGAATTGGATGGAAATGAATTCACAAACCCCGTAAACCAGGATCGCCTTAAATGTTATCATGTGTGAAAAGTAATGGCAACAAAAAATTTTTAAAAAATGGTCTGCTAGGTTGAAAACCCGAAAGGGCGGCCTAGGAAAAAATTAAGACAGATTGACTTAGTCAATCAGAAAATCCAATTGGACTGCTTGACACCAGCTATTGGCTAATCTGTGAGATGTATACCACTTTAGTTAGTTTTCATATGTATTTGATACTTGATTTCAACAATGAAATGTTGAGTTTAGAATAAAAGTGCTTTTATGGTGGTTTTCGTGCATGTTCGGAATTATTATACATGGAAATTCTCAAATAAGCCTTTGCAATAAATTAGTTGTGAGTCGATGTTGTTCAAATAAAGTGTGGATTTGTGTATGATACAGACTTTGGAAAGTGCAGATGCATTTGACTTAAGCCATGTACTTGTCCCTTTTGTTCCCTTTGTTGAGAAATAGATGAGCCAGCTAAAAGGGTATGCTACATGTAATCATGATGCACAATGACCTTGCATTCTCCTCGGCTTACCAAAGAAAAGAATGAAAAATAATAAAAATAATATAGAGAAAAATATAAAAAAAAAAGAAAAGGAGAAAAAGAAGAAAAAAAGAAAAAAAGTGCTTGCTAGGTTGAAAAACAAAAAAGGATGACCTAGGTAAAAATTAGGGCAATGCTTTCTAGGTTGAAAACCTGAAAGGGAAACTTAGGCAAAAGTTAAGGCAAAAAATCATCATTATCCTTACTTTCATGCCAAGGACACACCAATAACACGGTGGAAGCAAAACTGCACATCCTTTCGTAAATCATGATGCACTATTGAATAATAATTTCACACATCATGAACACAGTATGCATATTGATTTACTTGCACTCGCATGCATCGCTTCATAGGTAGCGAGTAAAAAAGGAAGGTAACTTAGTACCGTTAACTGGATACAATAGAAAGAGAAGCAATGTCGAAGAATGAGGTAGCGAGTCAAAAATGAAGGTAACTTAGTACCGTTAACAGGATACAATAGAAAGAGAAGTAATGTCAAAATAATGAAGAGTGAGGTAAATGTCTCTACATGGTAACACATCTTTTTTTACTCTATTATCCAACTTATTCATTGCATGTATTTCTAAAAATTAGATTCACATTTCATCTTCAAAATGTTTTCGAAAAGGGGCAGACCCTTCAAAGTACTTTGACAAAAATGCAATAAATTTAGTTTTATCTGAAAGGGTAAAAATTTTTGTTTCAAAACATGTCAGCCAAACCCTAAATTTGAATTTTTCAAATATCTCACTAGCACGCTCCTTGAGTCTCTGTCATTTCTAAAATTTTCACTAGCACGCTCCTTGAGCCTCTATCGTTTCCAACTTTTTTACTGGCACGCTCCTTAAGCCTCTTTCATTTCCAAAATTTACACTGGCATGCTCCTTGAGCCTATGTCATTTCCAAAATTTACACTAGCACTTCCTTGAGCCTCTGTCATTTCCAACATTTTCATGGGCACGCTCCTTGAGCCTCTGTCATTTCCAAAATTTTCAGTAGCACACTCCTTAAGCCTCTTTCATTTTCAAAATCTTCACTGACACACTCTCAGAGTCTCTATCACTTTCTAAACTTTTATTTGGCACACTCTAATAGTCTCTGTCATTATTCAAGTTTTAAATGTTTATCTATTTCACATGTTTTCACGGACTCACTGTGCTCTCATCTTGTCTTAAAATCTCTTAGTCAAACCTCGGTGTTCTTAAGCTTCGAGATTATGCACATGAAGGGCAGCCTGTGAGCACGGTCCGCCCCAGCCTGATGATGACATATTACTAATTTTTCTTTGTCGTATGGTTCATGTACAAATTTCGACTTTGAGATATGGAAGACAACCCGAATAGCTTTGAGATTATTGACCCGAGTACTTTTTGTTTCTTTATTATTTATCTTATATTATATAACATATTATCCTTTTATATATAATGTATGTTATTATGTCAAGTAATGATATATGTTATACATAATATAATATCAAAATAATATAATGAACTGATTGAGTTTAGTTTGAGTAATTCACGGGTTGTTTTAAAAAAAATGATAAGTAAAAAATATAAGTTGAAATAGTCAATTGCATCACTTTTATATTTGTTTTATTTAAATAAATAAAAGGATAATGATTGGATAATATTTCTAATTGTGGGGCTTTCAGTTAGGGGCCACGTTGAAAACAAATTGGGAGTGGCTTACTGGGTAGTGGGAGTTAAGGAAAATAAGGCAATTGATAAAGGGGCAATAAAAAATGAAAAGGGGGTTGATTTAAAAGTTTTAAGGGATCTGGTTTATACATTTTTTGGTTGATTGATTTTCCAAACTTTGTGAGTTCAATTTTGGGAACACACGGTTTTCTTTAGCAATTCATAATTTATTTGTAAAATTATCTTTCATTTATCATCTACAAATCATAAAAATAATCTCATTTCAGGTGTACAACAATTTTCAAAGTCGGGAAAGGTTGCAATCTTGGATAATACAAAAAAATTTAATCCTGATGGTCAAGTATCTATTTTAACTATTTTTCTTATTATGTTGTCTTTTGCATCATTCATTGTTTGTTCATAATATTATTTTTTCTTTTATTCTTATTTTCTAATTATATATTGTCTTGAATGATTTTAATTATTTGTATGTTTAAGTGTACCGACACATTATTTTCGGAATTATGTAGAAACTTATGTTAAATAAAGTTAAGAACAAGACATATTGGTAGATGTAATTCCATTCCAATTCCCTATGAGAGGCTGTTGATTCATCATTATAGACCCTTGCCGATAAGATACGCCAACATTAGAGCCTCCTAAAATCTATGTAACATTGCATAAACAAAGGCAAATAAAATAGATAGAATTAAGAATTAATCAATCATGACCTAAATTATCAAATAACAAAAACAAAGAATTTGAACCTGCTGATATTGTTGTATGAATTGTGTGCTTGTGCGTACAATAGGCGATGCTATATTCATTCTTGGAAAAAAAGGCACAAAATTGAATTGTTGGTGCAAAGGCAAACCGCCTAGTATATGAATTCCATGCTGCAAGTTACAGAACATAATGAATTTTTTAAAAAAAATAAATATTGCATTAATAAAATAATAGTCATATGCATTAGTAAAATTATATCTTACCTGTATATTCATTTGATTTTTTGAAGACGACGCTTTATGAATATAATTTGTCTCTGGTTCAGTGTGATGCCTTGGTGAACATTTTGCAGCTTTCTCAGATCTTTTGCTCTCTGTAAGTTTCTCCAGCGCATTCTTTGGTCTGAGAGAATCCTCCTTCCATTTAATTTTATCTTTGATCTTGATTCCTTTAACTATATGATCACCAAACTCATCCATGAAAATCTAATGTGTCAAATTATTTATCACTGATGTATCTTCAGGAGGTTTTTTATGAGTCTTTAAATAATTCTTTATGTACATTAATGTCCTTTGAAATCCATTTGAAGCAATTTTATAAGCCTCATTAGTTTCAGCAGCAATTGTAACTACTTCATTGTGTAAGCGAGCCAAGTCTCTGTAACGTTTTGCCACTTTTCCCTAATGATCATCGTAATCATACGCATTTGAAGCAAGAACCTTAGGTATTTGATCTCTTATATCTTTTCTCCATCTTTTTAAAATGTTTTGCTTTGGAATTGTCTTTACATCATTAGTCGAAAGAACCTTTAGAGCATGCGAACATAAAATTCCAGCAAATTCAAACTTTTTGCAACTACAATCAATAGTATTATTAGCCGAATACTACCCATACTTTCGTTGTGTTGGGTAGTAGTAATGTCCGCACTAAATGTTGTCCTGGAACATTAGGTATTCATACTTTCGTTGTGTTGGGTAGTAGTAATGTCCGTATTATATGCTGAAAATTTTTTTCCATGAGCTACCACATCATATGTCTTCACAAATTCGACGTCGGTAAATAATTTCAAGGTGCAATCATAACCTCTAATTAACTCAGCTTCAAACTACTTATAAACAGCTAGTGTATATACTTTTGATGCATCCCTTAATATCTTCACAGAGAATGACAATGCAGGGGCTGTTTGATTTGCTTTAAAATTAGCCGTTGATTCATTGTAACGACGATCTGTAACTAACCTCTCAAAGTGACGGAAAAATCGCAACAAATCATACTTGTAGCTCACATACTTTTTAATGGCATTATTCATACTTTCGTTGTGTTGGGTAGTAGTAATGTCCGCACTAAATGTTGTGCACCCGTATACTAAAGCCCATTTTTCCTTCACATTAAACAATTGGCTCAACCATGTGTTATCTTCTAGTTTGTACTTTTCAAGCATCTCCCACCAAGAAATTAAGAAGTCTTCAACATCTTCATAGTCATATATTAGGCTGCTAAGTTCTTTAGCAAAGTCCTTAAACTTCTCAAAGACACTTTTAAGATGTTTAGCAGCATTCTGATAGATATGCCAGATGCATAACCGATGACGTGTTTCCGGCCATCGGGAAGCCAAAGCTTTGGCCATTGCAGGATCTTGGTCAGTAAATATAGTTTTTGGTTTCTTTCCTGACATCGTATGCACAAAAGTATCAAACAACCATATAAATGTTTTAGCTATCTCATCATATAACAACGCAGCTCCAAAAATAAGTGTTTGCTTATGATTATTTACACCAACAAACATTGCAAATGGTATTCCTTCTTTATTTTTCCTGTATGTGGTGTGAAAACATACAACATCACCAAAATAGTCATAGTCTACTTTCATCTTTGCATCCGCCCAAAATATTTTAGTTACCAAATCATCTACGTCAACTTGTATAGCATAGGTAAAATTAGGATCATTTGATTGCATATTTTGAAG
>CATIWQ010758409.1:0-18868 GCA_949673415.1 Euphorbia schlechtendalii | reverse complement strand
CCGCAATGCTCCTTATTCCGGACGGTTCGAAACCGTCCGCATTAATGCTTATCAATCGCGTCGCAGCTTGTGCGGACGGTTCAAAACCGTCCGGAAAAGCCAAAAAAACCGTCCCCAAAAGCCATTTCTGCACTAGTGTATGAATACTGGAATAACAAAAATCCTAGAAAATCATGCTCAAAACATGTGAACATAGCTAAAACACTCCAAAAACATTAAATTTTTTCCATTTTCACACTTTATTCGTGTAATTTTCGAAAAACATGAAATCAAATTCCAGAAATAAATTCCAAGAAATTTCAGAATAGCCAAGAATACATAATCATCGCAAAATAACCTTGCTCGTGATACCAATGAAGGAAATCGAAAACGAATTTGAATATGTACCTTTTTTTGTGCCCGAAGATCGTAGATGCAATGATTTGTATGCCGAATCGGAATAGTCTCACGGTGTATTGGAGAATAATCATTGTCCACAACTTCGACACCGATGAAGATTGATAACGATCAATTTGTGACGTTTTCTTCGTGAAACGAAAACCCGGGAGGAAATGAAAAATTGATAAATTCCAATTAAATTTTTAAACTCTCAATTATTTGTAATTAATTTCTTAAAATTCTATAACTTTTTAATTTAGTTCATATAACTAAATTAGATCGAATCCTTTGAACCAATTGACATGCTCACAGGCAAGCCATGTATTTCCAACAAAACCCAATCCGACAAAAAAAAAAATTGATGATAGTAGTTAGCATCTCCTTTGAAAGAAAATTTTAAATACCTCAAAAAGTTTCTTTTACGTAATTGTAATTTACATTGAAGCAATTCAACACAATAGGAAGGGTTTCCCACCAATTAAGACAATAGATTAATTTTCTCAAATTAGTATTGTTGTTGCTGAAATGTATATATCCATTAGATTATAGTAATTAGTTTTTAAACCAATTATGATGATGATGAGCGTGACAACAACCTATCATCATCATCGTCATTTATCATCATTCAATAAAAAGTACAAAAAAGGAAGAATTATACAAAATATATTCTCGTTCGCCACGGCGCCGTTGCCAGCTACCCCTTTCATTCAAAATTTCTGGTCCTTTACGATCCCAAATCTTAAATTTAAATATTTATGCTTTCTGCCTCTATAAATACAGCCTTTTACCTGTTCAATTCCTTCATCACCTGTGTTCAATTTCATCAAATATACAAAAACAGAAACAACTACTTCGTCGTTTGGAGCTTTTTTCCTAACTTCAATGGCAACCAAAGTGTATATTGTGTATGTCTCTCTCTTTTTCTTTCTTTCTTTCTTTTTTACTTCGAATATGCGTTCGGTAGATTCTTGATTCACATTTCTAATCTCTGATTATTTATTTCGAATTCAATGGTTGTGCTGATTTGGTATTGTTCTTCCTTTTTCAATTTATTTCGATCTCCATAAACGTCGATCTCCAAGATTGAAATTGCGACATTTCTTTTAACAATTGAGGTGTTGTCCGCTTCTTGTTGTACTTTACTCAACGAACTGTTCAATTTGTCTTTGTTTGGATGCCGAGAAAATGTAGAGAAATTTGAATTGTAGTCGCATTTTACTGTAGTTTCTGTGATCGAAATTAATATTTTAAGAAAGCTAATTGTACGCGCAATTTGTGGAGGGTTGGTAGGTATAATAAAGTAGGAAGTAAGTGCGTCCAGCTCATATTACGTGTCAGTGAATACATTCTGTTATTCTTCCACCAAACATGATTTCCAGTTTGGATCTTAATTTACAATTGCGGTTTCCTGCATTAGTCCTGGCATTACTAGCTGCTTAATTTTAGGTCTCTGAACATATATGAAGTCGTTTCTAATGGATCTCTGACAGATTGGTATTCGGAAACAATTCCACTAGTATACGTTAATATGCATATAATAAATCATATGATTTAAAAATTTAAAGGTTTATTAGACAATATTTTTTAAAATGAGGCTGAGTCCGGGATTGATAATACGGAAAATAAGGCAATATGGATTTGATCAACCAGCCATATGGAAATGTATAGCATAAAATTATTATTTGTTCGATCAGGTACATTTGTTTGTTTTTTTATTGAAAAACAGGTACATTTGTTAAACTTTTCTATGTAAGAAATGTTATGCATTCACATGTGAAGGCTTACATTAGAACTCAACTGCTTTTACTTTCTTTACATTACATTTACATGGTCAAATGGTAAGACAAAATTTTTTACAGAATGTATTTAAAATAGGCACGCTCTAGTATTCTACGCCTTCCAATTGTGTATTGATTCCAGTTGTTAAGCATTTAGTTTTAATGAGGACAATGATCTGGTGATCCAAACAAGCCTATTGGCTATTGTTATCTTATCTGATACAAAAAAAAAACACGCTCTTTTAAGCATTCGTGGCTGTTACCAGCTTTCACTTGATCCAGTGGTTGATTCATGTGAAGTCAACCCAATATTGTGATTGGCCACATAGTAAAGAGATATGTGAACGAGCTGATTGCTTGTTTAAAAAAGGTTTATTATATCGAATATAAAATTATTCTATTGGATAGCACTAAGCAGAGTACAGAAGCAGGGCAGTTGGCACACTATATGAACATAATTAAGCAATAACGATACGTTGACGCTTTAAAATTAAATTGATGCAGATGCATTGCTTTTGTAAGAATTATTTTTGACCAAAACAAGCTTGCATTTGGTTTCTAAAATCCTGCTAATATATTATTATTATATAATAATTCTAATGCTGTTTCAGGTACTATTCTATGTATGGACATGTAGAGAAACTGGCAGAAGAAATTAAGAAGGGGGCTGAATCTGTTGAAGGCGTCGAAGCGAAATTATGGCAGGTAGGAACCGCCATTCAGATTGATCTTATGCATAGCTGAAATATATATTTATGTTGACCTATTAGACCCTAAAGTAGTTTGGCTAGATGATCACACCATTTTTATGTAGCCTTTAGCCCCATTCTGCAGGGTGATAACTGGGAAGTATCTTCTCTATTAGATTGTTGTTTGAAGCTACGATGTCTGTCCTCATGTTATATTTACGTCAACTCAGTTGCTTTCACATGTGGAAGAAACCTATTTGTAGGTTCAATGTCTTGCCACTTTTCCCACATTTGATTTCCTATTAGGCTATGCAAGTATCTCATTGATATGTAGTTTCTTTAGCTGAAATGTGCTTGATTAGCTTATCGGTTATGTAAGAAGTGTTCTAAATTTTCTGCTTGAATATATTTGTATAACTTGTCTCATAAAGATTTAGCTAGATATTTTTGGCATGTGAAAGCAGAATTCAAAATTACCGGAGCCTAAAATTGCTACCATGTTGGATGGTGGTCATTTAAAGTATATGGCTTGTGTGGAGCAGGTTGCTGAGACTTTGCCAGAGGAGGTGCTTGGCAAGATGAGTGCTCCACCAAAGAGTGATGTGCCAACTATCACAACAAATGAACTTGCTGAGGCGGATGGGTTCATATTTGGCTTCCCGACAAGATTTGGAATGATGGCTGCCCAATTTAAAGCATTTATGGATGCAACCGGAGGTCTATGGAGAACACAGCAACTTGCTGGCAAACCTGCTGGAATATTTTACAGCACAGGATCACAAGGTGGTGGACAGGAGACCACAGCGTAAGCCCATTATACTCATGCTTCTCCATTTTGGAGAATTCCCCAAAATCGGGAATGAATTTGGGGAATGGTCAAGTCCAACCATTCCCCGTATGGTATATCGAATATTATTCCCGAAATGAGGTTCCATATTGGGGAATGACCTTTATTTTAATATACATTTTTATTCTTGATTTATTTTAATTATTTTGTTATTATTTCAGTTACGGGGAATAGAAAAATGACATAAAGATTTTAATATAATAATGTTAAAATAATATTATTTTATGAGAATCTAATATAGGGAATGGAAAATGGGGAAAATGGTTGGAGCAAAACACCTTGGATCCTGTAAAATAGAGTTTGAAGAATGGAAACTTGGGGAAAATAGCTAGACTTTAGTTAGCCACAAATAGAATAACCATTTTCTCATGGCACAGGTTGACTGCTATCACTCAGCTTGTTCACCACGGAATGATTTTCGTTCCCATTGGTTACACATTTGGGGCTGGCATGTTCGAGATGGAGAAGGTTAAAGGAGGAAGCCCTTATGGTTCTGGAACATATGCTGGAGATGGGTCACGGCAGCCGTCAGAACTGGAATTGGAGCAGGCTTTCCACCAGGGCAAGTACATTGCTGCCATCACTAAGAAGCTAAAAGGAACTGCTTAATTTCATTGAATCACTTGGTTTGGTCCTCACACATCTCTATACCTTATAGTTTGTGAACAATAATAACCCATGATCTCTTTGTTGGTTATATGTATTTCTTGTATCATTGTATGTGTGTTAAATAGTATACATGTTTAGTTTAATTGTAAAAGGCTGTTCAATTCATTTTGTGTACCATGTTTTTGTTGCTTGTCAGTATGGTAGGCTTGGCCAAATTCTTTTCTGTTAAATGAAATGAAGATTATTTTTTCATTTGTTTTAGTTATTATAAATTTTATGTTCATGGGGTGTTTCATTTTATGACCACCTACCCACTCATATAATGTGACAAGAACTATACTCCACAACTAGTAACAATATCATTCCAATAATAGATGATGTTGAAAATATACCTTTGCCATGATTTTATGACAGGGAGATGAATTTGATGCAAGCAAGCATACAATAGGATGTTGTATCTGTTTAGTTTAACCATTCAAACAAACTTTATGCATGAGATCATCTATCACTCCTTAATTATCAATGGGGTTCAATTATGAAGCATAGTGAAGTGGGTGTTTCTCGGGAACTTTACTCCTTATAAGCTATTGGCAAAAATCAGTGTATTAAAGCGCTAAGCGCTAGTCGAGCGGCCGGAGCCAGCAGAGATAGAGACGGGAATTAATCGGTCTAGACTGGACTTACACATTCGTCGACGAGAATTAAGCGCTAGGTGTAGTAGGTTAGTGACTTCAAAATAATGCTTACGCAAGGCTTAGGTGGATATTTTTAAAACAATGGAAAAAATTAACTAATAAGCAATTTATTAAATGTAAAAAATATCTGATTAAAAAACATATGCATAAAATAAAAATTTTTGTGAAATACCAATCAATCCCCTTTTTGAGTAAAATATTTTTTCTTTTACATTAAAGGAATGATATTTTTTCTTTTCCTAACTTTTAGATTTACCTTTTTTCTTTTACCATAATTATATCCTCCTTTTCATCTCTTTTTTTCAAATCTATTTTCTCTTTCCCTCTCTCCTTCTTCTTCAAATTAGGATCGAAATCTCATCAAATCACGATTTTGATATTGCGTTTTCATCTCATTCTGATTCCATCATCAAATTTCAATCTAGATCAAAATCTGTTGCTGCGTTTTTCTTTTCATTCCGATCTTTTCATCAGTTTTCCGATCTATGTTGCTGCCTATTTTCATTCCTTTGATTAGTTCTGATCTGTTTTATCTATGTTCCGTTTTGCTTTCTCCTTCAATTTGATTTTTCGATTTGATAATCTTTTTTCAATTTTCTCTGTTTTTGTTGTAATTTTGTTCTGATCTGTTTTTTGGCTGCGATTTGTTTGTTCATTCTTTGCTCTTTTTTCTTCTTATTTTTGTAGATCGCGATTTGTATTTTTCAGATTTGTTCAATTTTGGTATTTTTTAGATCACGATGTGTTTCAGTTTTTATTCCTTTTCTGGTGAGTTTATTTTTTTTCCGGCGAGTGTAGGTTTGTACGATTTATGTTTTTTTTGAATTTTTACTCGATTTTTCTATGCAAGATGTTTATTGTTTTGGTGCATTATGGTAAAATTTGAACATATGATTTCAAGTTTCTCAAGTATGAAGATTGTGGTGTGATTGTTATAATTTTGTTACTTTTCATATATCTTTTTCGACTTCCGTCAGAATCCAATTTTACATCATGTCATTATACCTGGTATAATGATTAATCATTATACCCGGTATAATTATTATTAAACCACGTATAGTGATTATTATACTAGGTATAATGATCATTATAACTTGTATAACGAGTTATACAAAAACACATTCACATAATTAGAGATAAAGAAAGTACACGGATTAAGTTTTAAGTTTCACATTTGAATAGTATATGGTCATTGTACTAGTATCAAGTTTCGTATTTCAACATTAGAATTTAGTTTTCAAATCATGTCATTATACATGGTATATGCAAACTAATATTTTCAAAAATAATTAGAGATAAAAAAGTATAATAAAGATCAAGTTTTAGAGTAGTCATTATACTGGGTATGATGACTATTATACCTGGTATAATAGTCAACATAACGAAGAATATTAGAGAAATATTCAAATCATTGAAGATAATGAAAATTTTAAGATTTGGTTTCTAATTTCATATTCGAATAATATAATAGACATTGTATATTATACCAGGTATAATAACTATTATACTTGGTATAATAATTAATATACCTGAAATCGGTGGTTGTTCTCATACGTATTTTGAAAAATCAAAATTTAAATTCACTTTTTATGAAAAATTAAAACTTAAAATGTGAGATATGTAAAATTACACTATGACATGGTCTAAAATTATTTTACCTTTTTCTGGTATTCTCATAAAAACCTCGAAACTTTTTGGAGTATACAATTAAGTGTAGTTTTATTTATTTTATAAACTGTTTAAAAATAAGTTACAAAACTAAAAAGTTAATCTTACAATATGCTTATAACATGAGTATAAGATGTTTAGAATTGCTAAAATTCACTAATAAATACTTTTATGAAGTTTTACAATGGCTTATATTTTAACTTTTAAGCAATTAAAAGCTATAATTTCGTTTCTTACATTATTTTGCTTTTCCGTGATATCATTTTTTAGAATTAATTTCAACTTAAAAATTGAATTTATACTAATTTTACCACAAGCATCTTCAATGGTACCTCACAATTGAAGTTTTTGTTATATTTGAATTATGATTCATCTTCAACCACATTTCAAATTCATACTCTCTTTGTAGAGTAAGGCATGCGTGAAGTATTGCAGCCTTACTCTATAATTAATTTTGAATATTTTATATTATTTTAAATTTTAATATTATTTTATTATGAATTAATGGAAATTTGATTGCGTTTTCAATAATTACGTATAACATTTAATATATTTAAATTTTATAATGATAATTTTATTTATATACAAAGTTATGATTATATTAATAAGTTTGAATATAGATAAAATTTAACTAAGACAAAAAAACACATTTAAATCACAAACATATATATTAAATAATAACATAGTTTATTTGAACTTAATAAGATGGTAATTTGATTAAAAAATATATTATGAATGTTTGTTGCTACTTAAATGAAGTTTATTGTTGTTTGTTTAATATTTATTAATTGTTTTGATTTTTATAAATGTATATGAAATATACATTTTCAATTAAATATTAAATATTAATTATTGAAAGATTATGAAAACAATTTTTGTAGTTAACTCGTTCGTCTTGAGGTCGATCAATGAGAGGAACCTGCAAAACAAGGGGTGATCAAGGGGGGTTGGCCGTGTGACCGGCGTAGCCTCTCCGATACTTAAATTACCGATAAAATTAAGAGAGGAGACAGAGAATCATAATTGAATGGGTAAGAATCATGTCTCATACCTTTGAGGTTTAGAGCTTTTATATAGGCCTCAATGAGTTCTAAATAGATTAGAATTAGGAGTCTTAGTTGGATAAATATTATATTTGATATTATCTGTAAAATAATCTATTTGTAATTCAATCTCTATCTTGAGGAGAGATTTTCGGGATTCCCATCTTGGATAAGATTTATTTCCTGAGTTATCAATTATATTATATTTTTAATTTATATTTATCATCTAACATGAAATATATATAAAAATTAAATATTTTTGTTAAATAAGAAGGATATAATGTTATAATAACAATAAAATATTGTTTGATAAAATGGATATTTTCTTTAGAGTAGAAGAATAGAGTAATGAGTTAGAGTGAATTAATTGTAGCAACTCTATATATAGAATAAAAATTGTAAAAATAGAATTTAGAGCAGAGAATATTGAAATTATGAGTTGGAGATGACCTAAGAAGCAATTCTAATTTTAAATTTACATTAATTTAGCACCTTTCTTATCCCAGGCTAAAAAACAGAAATTTACAATAATTTTATCAGCTGAATTAATTTTTGTAAGCTAAACTTGTTTATTTATAATTATTATAAATACTGGCACCTTAAAAATACATCTAGGCACTATCTAGGTGGAAAAAATCGAATTAAACAGTGTGTAAGCGACAACTAATCGATAATAAATTAACTGAAAGCCTGTTATCGCTTAGGTGGAAAAAATCCAACAATAGCCATAACGCATATTGGCGGCCTAAGCGGGACTAGATGATTAGTTGTTTCTTTTTCAAAATCCTAATTCCTTTTCTTTTTCTAAAAATTTGGTTTTCATGGGCAAAGTTTATGTAAATTAAAATCTTATAAACTTTTTATTTAAAACACGAATTAGTAAAAATAATATAATCATGTTTGGATATTCAATTTTGGAAAATACACAAAAATATAATGTTTAGCGTAAATAATTACTACTTTGTCTATTACTTAATTTAATGGGTAAATAATTATAACCTCCCTGAGGTTTAATCAAATACACTAGTACCTCCCCTTGTTTTGAAAAATTACTTAAACCTCCCCGTGTTTTGACATTATCATATTATCATCTCCTTATACCATAAATTTTGTATTTTTTTTAATCAAAGTTGTTAACATAATAAATATTTGTTGGTATATTTACTTTTATTTTGTTAGTATTACAAGGTCTATAATCATCAAAAGTGTTTTTTTGTAATTTATAAGACATTTATATAACTTTCAATGTATGATCACACATGATAATATAACAATAAAAAACCTTTTTGAGTAATTTTAATCCTAACAATTTAAGATATGATATATAAGACTAATTTTTATTCATAAATATATATTATGTTAGGAAATTCAATATAAAAAGTGATAATATAAAATACAAGGAGGTTATAGTATGACAATGACAAAACACAAGGAGGTATAAGTATTTTTTCAAAACACAGGGAGATACTAGTGTATTTGATCAAAACACAGGGATGTTATAATTATTTACCCTAATTTAATTGTAAAAAATGTATTGACAAGGTTTAGAATTTACATTTCTATCACATTATAGTTTATCTTGTGATTACCAAGTCGCATTTTATAGTTATCTTATAGTTATTTCAAATCAACGTAATTTTGTTATATTTTTACCATGATTATATTATATTTTGTTTATAGTATTTATAATTAATGTAATCATGTTATATTCATGTGTTTTATTTATTTTTATATTTTAAATTTATTTTTAATATAACAAAATCGCATTTTATAGTTGCCTTATAATTACCTTGTAGTTTACTTATTGATATATTCACTAGTAGAGACAGTGCCTATCGCGTCACACTTTTCTCGTCGATTATGAACAGAACTGATGCTGATAATGCTTTTATAAGGCATTGAGGGCAATCCCGTCGATTGATATTAATAAGACGGTATTGCTATAGAAATCCCGTTGGTTTTAAAATAATTAACCGACGGGATTATATTTTTTCCCAATACCGTCAGTTTATATTAAAATAAAACGTCATTCTCTCCTTTTTTTTCCCTCTATACTGTCTTACACCTTACCGCTACAACTCATCCCCAATCCTCTTCCACGCCGTTCATCTTGCCGTCATCGTTCAATCCCGTTCATCTTGCCGTCATCCTTCAATCTTGTTCATCTTGTCGTCATCCTTCAATCCCTTCATTCATCCCAAATCGTTTCTCACTTTTTCTCTCGCCTCTGCCAACCCAACACAAATTATCCTTTGCTATTTCGTTAGTTTATTCGCCGTTCTCAAGTCGTTCTTGCCGCCACCGTCTCTCGCCTCATTCCTCATTAACTTTAGTCAGGTATGAACTTAATTGTAATGAGTACAAATTAATTGGATGCATATTGATTTTTAGGGTTTCTCAGTTTCTTAGTTTGTTTTCGTTCTTGATTTTTGCTCTTAATTTCGTTATATTGAATCAATTATTTGCATAATGAATTTTAGGGTTTCTCAGTTTGTCTTTCTTAGCTTTTAGGTTTTGAAACATTTTCTTTATTTGCTCTGTTCTCGTATACAGTCAAATTTCCCAACCATAGCTGAATCTGGCTCTTCATCCACTTGCAAAAAGTTTGATTACTCATTAACTATGACTGACATATTTTGTTTGACCACTCTTTAGTACTTTAGTTGAGGGAAAATGTCATTAGTTGAGGAAAATGTCATTTTGTTTGACCACTGTTTAGTATTTTGTACTTGAATACTAAATGGGGTTGCAAAATGCATGTATGTAATTGAATCTTTAGAAGTCTTAGTTAGTTAGAACTTCCTTTTATTCTGTCCATAGTGTGCTAATATGCATGACTCCTACAGATGGTTAAGTTCCTTTGAGACAATTGTAGATTACTATTAAGAAACTTTCTAATCCTAACGCGATATCTGTAAAATATTTCATTTGCTATCAATGTTTTAAAGCATAATCCAGTTGTGCTTAAGCATGTCTTTACATATGTTTGGTTGTTAAGTTCAGTATTATGATCCATGTTTTGGACTTCAATATCAGTTAATCTGACAGGAACAGGCTTATTTTAATCTGCAATTTATGTTAAATATCAACTCCTAATGTCTAACTTAGGCTGAAATCGTTCAGTTGCTGCTTTTACAGCTCAACTTTACAATTGAAGATGACATCGGTAAGAAATCAATTGTCTTGCAAAAAATCGGTAAATCTTGGAGAGAACACAAACTTAAGTGGAGACGAGAGTTCATCGATTGTAGAAAACCTGTACGGAAAAGATGCCAAATGAAGAGGGAAAACCGATCCTTACACTGATCTCGAGATACAAGAGGTTACTGACATGTTGGCTTCTCGTTTGATAATTTCTATGTTAAAGTAGCTAGTTTTATAAATAGGAGTGCTTTATTTTTAGTTTTATTATCTTTGACTTGAAATTGTAGTGGATATCATATTTCATGTTGAATCCAAATGATAGAACTTATTAGTGTTCGTATATACTAGTCTCATTACCAAATTCAGTAGTGTTTATGCTAGCTAGTGGATATCATGTTACGTTTTCATATAGATTCTTGTTAATTTTTATTGTTTCTAGTGTTTATAATTGTAACAGTGTTTTTATTAAAATTTTAAAGTAATTGTATTTTAACATTAAAATTTTGAAGTAATTGTATTTTAACATGTTTCATATAGATATAGATAAATAGATAAAGAAATTTTTTTTATACTAATTAATGAAATTGAGTCGGTTTTGCAATGACATCGGCTATGTATGGGAACTGACAGCAATAATGTAACAATAGAGTCATCAAATGGCATCGGTTTTGTTTACAATCGACGCTAATAGTTTACAATAGCGTCGGTTACCAAAATGATTCCATAACCTAAAACGCATTGGAGTCGCTGGCAGTGGCTTCGGTTCAAAACAGACGCCAATGGTCAGTTTTAACCAACGCCACTGACCAGTTTTCTACTAGTGATTTAATATAATGAAATCACATTTTATAGTTATCTTAAAGTTAATTCAAATTGATGTAATTATTTCATATTTTTGCTATAGTTAACTTGTAATATGTCAAATTGATATAGTTGTAGTATATTTATACGTATTTAATTATGTGTTTTAACTATGTGACAACTATAAAACAAATATGTATCGGTAAAAGAGTTCGGAAAAATTATAGCATCATGGATCTTGTTTTGAAGAGAAACATAAAGATGAAGAAAATATTCTACAGTAGCATGTTGAAAAAATAAACAATTTGTGAGATAAATAAAAAATAAGAAGTAGAATTACAAAAAAAAGGAGAATTTAAAAATGTAAATAAGAATTAGTTTAGAAGGTATATGAATTATAGAAAACACACTAATTATGTAACATACACTTCAATTTCTATAAATTTAGTCCGGTTCATACCCACTAAAACCCAAAGTCTTCTTGACCGGTTTTGATTTTTATAGAATAATCCAAGTCCAACCTCAATGCGACCCAATACATAAATTATTATATAATACATATTTATATATTATGTTTAATAATTGTTGTCGACTTTTATATTTTAGCCTCGTAACTTTTGAACTTAGATACAATAACTCATAGTAAATATTAAAAAATTCAATTATAAAATTTGATTATATGTAGGATTTAGACACACGTATGTAAAGTTTTTCATTTTATAGCATATATTTAGTCCAAAAAAGTGAAACAAAAATGACTTTGAACTAGTGATTTAAAAAGCGTTAGGCGCTAGTCGGGCAGCCGGAACTTCCAGAGATCTAGGCGAGGATTAATCGGGACCTAAGCGGGATTTAGGAGCTAGTCGGTGGGGTTTAAGCGCTAGACGCATTCGGCGGCGACCCTCAAAATAACACCTAGGCTGGACTTAGGCGGGGATATTTAAAACAATGCTATGAATCGTGGACCGGGCTTGGAAATGACATCGTCAATCCAGTCTGAAGCTAACTTGAACCCAACATTTTAAAGTGTGAGCCGGACTAGGCTAGACTTGAATTGATGGTTTTATAAAAAGTTCAATCAAACCCCGATCGAACCCGGCCCACTTCACCTGACGAACAGGTCTAGACACAACTCAAGATAATCGAATTTGAGTTCTACCATAAGTGAAATTCTGGATATCATAATATTTACCAAATTGTTACCCAAAATCAAATGTAAAAAAGAATGGCCAAATTAGAGTTTGGAATGTCATTTTAGAATAAAACCGTATTTATTAAAAAAATGTACATGCTGATGTCATCATGTCGTTAACAGCTTTTCACGCGTTAAATAGGACTTGAATACTTTTGAGAGCGCGTTAGGATGTTGTTTTGGTCTCGGACATGTTATTGAAATTGTTTGTTTTTTTTAAAGCAATTGTAAATGTCAAGATTCGAATCCGGATTATCTCACCTATTCTATTGGTGTACTATTCAAACCATGTTCAGTTGGTATTGAAATTGTTTACTAAGAGTTGGACGTATTCAAATTTTACTTATTTGGTACTTAATATACCAAATTGTAGTATGATAACTTGAGCGATTTTCAAGAATCGATAATTCTATGCATGATAATGAACTATGTCCATTCTTCAAATGATAATATAGTTATTTTATGTTTTTTTATGTTGTTAAACAGACACTTTATGTATTAAAATTTAATGAATAATGCATCAAATAGATATATAGTGAATACATTATATCTAAGAGGTAAAAGGTAAATACGGAATATGTCAAATAGACAATTTCAATAGTTTAGACATCACTATTTGAATTATAAAGCATGCCATGAAAAAGTATTTAATCCGTTAAATAGTTTTTTTAAAAAAGGTTAAACCAGGTGCGCTAAATATTTAAATAAAAAGGAAAAATTCCTTTTTTGGTGCTCCATGTATTTGTTCTCGCATGATTAAAAGTAATGTTTTCTTTTGAATTTAGATAGGGACGAACGTGGGTCGAATTTGGACAGGGTCCAGATGGATATGAATTCAAATTCATTTTTACACATTAGATTCAGAAATTGTTCAGATCCGATGAGTCTATAAAATTAGTGTCCAAATCCAAATCCATTGGATTCCACGAATCTGGATTTGAAATGGATCCAATCATGAATACGAGTACAATTTCTTTCCAATCATTTATATTTTATTGATTAAAATTTATATATATGTTCAATGTGTAAAGTTAAGAACAACATATCGATCTTATAACATTGAAATCTTCAACTAAAATCAAATGCGTAATATCATGAAAAAAACATGGTTATAGATATAAAATGATAGTTAATTTTATATAAGATAATATTATATTATTTTATACATACTTTGCAAATGGATGCGGGTCTGGATCCGGATCTCAAAATAAAATTCAATACCAAATTTATACTTTTTTTATGTTAGACACAAATCTAATCCATATCCATTGGGTATAAAATTATAGGATCCACATCTTAACAAACAGATATGAATCCATGGACCTGGATCAAATCTAAGATCCACACCCATACTTACTTTGGTATAATACATGATAATATATTAATTTATATAAAAATTATTTCTACAAAATAATTCTTTTTTATATGAATAATCTACAGAAGGACCAATTTCTTTATTCATTACATCAGTATTGCAACATTACACATACAAGCAATAGATATAGAGTAACGAAACATTTGATAAAATAACGGGAAGTGTCATATAGGTAGTAGTGTGTTATTGGAGCACAAATGTATTATAAACAGTGTTTTAAAAAGCGCTATACGCGAGTCGGACGGTCAGAACCTCCAGATTTCTAGGCGATGATTAATTGGAATCTAAACGGGACTTAAGGTGCTGAATGACAAGGTTAAGAGCTGGACGTACCGGAGATTTTTAAAACAGTGGTGCGGAGATAAAGAGTAAAGAAACCAAATTAATTGTTGTCTTTAATACTAATAGTTTAAGCTTCCAAAAGAAGCAAGCTCCTATTGTGTACAAATGGTAAACATTTTTTTGGTAAGATATATAAATTGAAAAACATTAAATAAAACAGAAAAGAAAAGAAAAAAAGGAAGAAGTGGGGTTGGGTCTGACTTCCCACTACCAATATTCTCAAAACATAATTACATAAAAATAGTGACATTTCCAATGACGTTTCATCCCTACATCTCTTCCCTTTTCTAAAATTCAATTATTCGTCATTTTATCTCTTTATTTATTTTAAATATCATTTTCCAATTTAAATAATTTTTGGATGTTTGTTTTATATATAATTTAAATAATTAAATTACCTAATTAGTTTTATTTGTTGAAGGTTGAAAATTATATACATAGTCATCAAAACTTCTTCATGTTTAAAATAATGATATTAGTATTTTACATTATTTGTGTTGCTCAATATACTCTTAATGTACTAAAATTGAAATGGTCATATTAAATAGAAGAAAATTGAATATATCAAATACCCAAATTTATAAACATTATTAAATTATACACCACATAAACAATTTCATCAAAAGATTAAAAGCAGCTGACATAAATAAAAAAGCATTTATCATAATTCCCCACTTTTTGTTCACTGAATATATATAATTTCAAACACTACAAACTCTTAATTCAACAACTCCTTTCAATTAAATAAACATTAACAATAACACTATCTCTAATAGCTTCTTAATCAAATCAAATAAAATATTGTCCGTCCTTTTCGTTTTTAAATTTCTCCTACCTAGCTACTATAATCACAAACTATATCATGTCTTAAACTCATCATAATATATAGTGAAATCAATATTTTTTTGATAAAAATGGAATCAATATATGAGGTCCACCCTAAATTATTTTGCCTGCAGCTTGCCAACATTCAAATATGTCCCACCCTTCAATTTTCTTTTCAACTTTTGAAAACTGAATTAAATTAACTATATTTTAATGTAAATTTATAATTATGGATAATTGAAGTTCACCAACCTTAACTAAATTTAAGTGGATTAAACTGAACTCAAATGAGTTGTAGTTCAAGTGAACATGCTTTAATTCATCTCAACTTGACTTGCTAGGGTTTTCTTGGATATGATGACGACCATGCTGGTGTTGTATATGTTAGTTGGCTACTTGCTAGAATCTGTCCCCCACTTTGTTGCCCTGATAAAATATTATCTGTATCCTCCAGAAGTAGGGCTCCAAATATCAATACTTGTTTCATGTGTCACCGGAAAAGTACTAGTTAATGGTACCACACATAGCCCTCGGCTCCTTAGATCTTCCGTCTGCCCTTCCCCGCCTTTACTACTCTACATTTTTACTCTTCTTTCATTATGTAAATTATTAAGCTAGCTGAGACAAGAACAATATTAAATAATTCAATTTTAAGTTTTTACCTGCTGGTGGGTTATGGGAGCTCCAGTTTTCATGTATGGGCTGCTCAGGACCTGCAAATTTTAAATGCACATATATGATAGGGTTTTAAAAACTTAGCTTCAAATTGTATTAATTAATGAAAGGTCTATATGTGGACTTACAGTCACTTGTTCATGGAGGAATTTAATATATTCAAATGCTTCAGAAAGCACTGAGGCTGTATCTGTCTACATACCATATAACAACAATATTATTAGAAACCCATAATTAACAATAATTCGTCATTAATATTAGTCCTTATGAAAAGAAAAATCGAAAGAACTAATGAAGAAAAATGTTTTACCTTTCCGAAAGGGGAAACTAATTGTTGCAGTGCAGTGATTCTGTCTCCCATCTTTTCTTTTCTCACCTATAAAATCAAACAATTAATTTCCCATAAAACAAAATTCTCATCTATCACTAAAATTCATGCTTACTTCATTTCTTTTTTCAAAAAAAGAAAAAGGAAAAAGAAGAGAAAAAAAGCAGGCGTTTGTTGTTGTTAAAAGGCTAGATTATAATTGTACCTTAAAGGCTGGCATTGGCGCTGCTGTTTCATTTCGAGGCCTTTTTTCGCTTCCACTTTTCTTTACTGTTGTACTCGAATCTCTTGCTTGAGATATATTCTGTTTCCAATTACCAAACCTTAACTCTTTATTTAGCTACTCATAATTTAATTTCATATCTAATCTCACATTTAGATGGATTTATTCATGTGTTTCTTACTTTACCTTTGGTTTTTCCTCGATATTTGATGCAGGAAATTGCAGTTGAATTGAGTTGAAGAAGTTTGGTCGAACATCATTGATGGAGCTAGCTGATGCATTCCAGAAAGGCGCGTTGTTAGAAAAATGCAATTGGTTTTGATGAGTATGTTTAGGAGGTGAACTTCTTATAAATTGTGGCACTTTAGGCCAGCTTTCCTCTAACTCATTACAACTAATATTGTAATAAGCCCCGTGTGAATAATTTATCGACTGTTGTTTGGATGTGGGTATGTTGCAAGGGCTATTGTAAAGAGAAGTCGGATCAATTTGAAACCCGGATGGTAATCCTTGACTCTCCAAAGAACTTCCATGAGGACTAAACTGCGGTTTATCTAACGAAAAACCCTTCTGCTGATGAATCGCTTGGCCTGATCCACTTCCGGAACTTTCTTGCTCATGGTGATGAAAACTCGAGCTTGAATTCAAATTCTCTTGAAGCATTGAATGGAAGCTTCTTTCGTTTTTATTCTCCCCCCTTCTTCTGCCATATTCACCAGTCAATCAAACAAGAAAAAACAAAATTTGAAATTAATGGCCATAGCCTAGGGTTTGAAGTAGATATATACTTACAGTAAAGCTTGGTTCCAATCCATGGAGGGAGACGAAAGGCCTAAATTCATCATATGTAAGTCGCTATCCGAATCATGATGATGAGTTATTTGAAGCTTATTTTGACCATGAAAAGCTGAGCAAGAATCGGAAACCGAAGAGGAATCAGTTGAAGATCTTAGTCCTTTAACATCAACCATCTCAGAAGGCCATGAAAAGCTGCTTAAATTGTTAAGACTAGGGGTAGAAGAAGAGGAGGAAGATGAAGAGCCAGTGGTATCAAAATGGTTTCTCGATGAATCCCACCAATTAGTGGTAGAATTGTACTCATCCGCCATTGATATTTTAAATAAAAGAAGAATTTTTCTGGTGGGTTGAATTTGCTTAGTTGAAAAGAAGGTTCCTTTTGTGATGATATACACCTGAAATGATAGAAAACGATTCGCAGCATCTAAAGGGTTTTTATAATGAAGAGGCCATTGAGGTCTGTACTGTGCAAATCAACTAATTAACTAACCGCATCAAAATATGTTGGTGGTTGATATTTTTATTGTTATGTGATTAAAGTTGATATACGAGAATTTGTACGAAGTATTTGAGACCATGTATTGGATATCGAACCTTTTAAAAATCATACTTTATTAAAAATAAGAGTATGTGAATGCATTTTTTTCCTTCAATTTTTACTCATAAAGCAATGTTTATAAATAATTTTTAGCTCATAATCACTTTTATAAGATGTGATTCAAGTTATAACTTATAAGAAGTTTATAATTTAAGAGTTATAAGCTGATTTTTGTTGCTTAATATATTCTCATATAATTTTATAAATAATTTTTTTTTTATACATTTTCTTTATAATCATATAAAAATTTATAAAAATCGTAACATGCTTATAAATTGGTTTTACTAAAAAATTCAACTGCTTAGCAGTACCTTAAAAGCCAACTTAAATAAATATATTCCAATTATTTATTTATACTAGTTTATAATAGCTAGGGAGCGATATTTATATATTTTTTAATTGCGTTTTTCAAAAAATATATATTTTTAATTGTTTAAAAATGATGGACTGCCTTTTGTTTGGTTCAATTTGAGGATTTTAATTTGTTTTCTTCAGCAAAAAAGCTATTTTCCTATTAGAGCAGTCTAGTTTTTTTGTTTGTTCTCCTCGTCTACCAAGAAAAAAAAAACATTTGACCAATATATTTTGTAGTTTGGATCTAAGGACTCTAGACATCTAGAACTGATTAAAATTGTCTTGTTGCGTCTGATTTGGTATACTCAAAAGAAACTTTTGGTCCAATATTGACAATCCCACTGAGATAAATTTTAGGCCGTTTGTTTGCAGGAAAATATTGTGCAAGGGAAAATGTTGTGCAGGGGAAAATATTATGCATTGGCTACGCCACTGTAAAATATTTTCTGATGTTTGTTTACAATTCTGGAAAATATTTTTCAACCACAAATTTAACTTTACAAATA
>CATIWQ010758393.1:0-17589 GCA_949673415.1 Euphorbia schlechtendalii | reverse complement strand
TGTAACTATAATATAATAATATTTTTATTTATAATCATAGTATTAATTAATTAGAAAATGTGATATGGAATAATAAAATAAAAATATTTATTAATTAAAACAACTATTACGTTTTTGTAATATAATAATAAGTGATAATTTGAACACAGACTACAATATATTATAATAATTATTGTTAGCTCACGTGTAATTGTAACAATAATTATTATTTGAATAACAAAATTTTAATTAAATTAATTTACGTATTATAAATTTTTTTATTATTAATGGTATTAAAATTGCTTTATTAATTATTTTATAGAGGTAGTTATTAATAATATTATTTGTAATGATTATTAATAATTTATTTATTTTTATATTTAATGGGTTTTACTATTATTTTAATAATTAAAATATTTATTATTAAGTTCAGGTTCATTAAGTTCAGTTAAGTTCTGTTAAGTTAAGTTAAGTTCAGTTAAATTAAGTTAAGATCCATTAAGTTCAGTTAAGTTCAGTCAAGTTCAGTTCAGTTAAATTCAATTCAGTTTCAGAAGTTGAAGAGAACAGAGCCTAATTTGGATAAAGTAAATCCACAGCTTGTGTTTTTGTCGGAAACCATAATTTCACACAAAACACAACCAGCTTAAATTACTCGCTGGAGCCGTAAAATTTAGGTAGAGCGGTAATTTATTTTTTAGACTAGATATAACAGTTATTAACAAGTAAATATTACTCCTTGTGACACAGGGTAGGAACAATTTTCAATATTATTGCAGAAGAGTACAAAAAACTTAAAGCACATATTCAACAAATTTATTTGCTCCTTGTGACATATATATTTATTTATATAAGTCTTGTCTTGGCTTGTAGTTACAGACCAATGAACATTAAAAACTGGCATTCTCTTCTCTAAAAAAATGGCATTTCTTTTTCCTCCAAATTTGAACAAATCGAAACCCTCCACCTGTGGTCTTCATTTCCGTCGCCAAAAAACAAAAAGAAGAAAAAGAAAGTGAAAAAAAGAAGAAGAATAAGAACCAATAAGATAGATGCTATGATGGTCTGTAAATATATCTGATTTTTGAGATCGAGAAAGCAGAGGGTATCTTAATTTCTCTGTTGAACCCAATTTGAGAACATTTCAAGTGTCTTCATGTCGGCCCTATAATGCTTTTGCGTAAATTCAAGAAGCATTGGCCATGTAAAATCTGGATATATTCGTGGATAACATTTGTCCACTAAGTTTGTTGGTGGTTTTACAATTTTGTCACTCTTCGGGCACAGGAAAAATGCCAATGATTTTCTTGCTGTTTCGCTGTTCACTACTGCTCTGTGTAAGCAGCTTTTATACCTCCCATTTGAAAGTGCCTGCAATTCGAAAAAAAAAAAAAAAAATTATCCAGGTTAATTCCAGTTAATTATTACTGCCGGTAATTTTTTGAAAATTGATGTGAAAAGTAATTATTACCATGAAAGTGTCGCCAATGTTAACAACAAAGGCGTCGATATTAGGGGAAATAGAACGCCATTCGTCGTCCACAAAGACCTGAAGACCGCCTACTTGATCTTGATGAAGAATTGTTAGTGAAGTTGGATCACAATGAGGCCCTGTGCCTAAAGTAAGATCAGGTTTTTGACATGGCGGATAATAGTTGAGTCTCATTATCGAATCATTTTCTTCAAAAAATTCCCTGAAATGGCTCTTGTTTACTCCTAAGCTCATTCCAAGCAATTCCATAATCCCCAGCGATAAATTGCTCATTGATTCGCAGTACTCTTCGTACACTTTACTGCAAACGGAAAAAAGGCAAAAAATTTAATTAGTTATTGCAAAGACCAAAACGGAACCAATTAATTCAAATTCGAATTCGGATCCAAATTCCTACCCGAAGTCCGCGAAATTCGCGCCCATGATATCGTTGAAATACTTCTGAACCATTTTCGGTGAATTTTGTTCTGCTCTATAGACAAACGACAGCGTTTCTTTCCATGGAAGTTTTGACGAAAACCTGCCTGTGAAACTACTAGCGTAGCCACAGTGTTCGCCGATTTTCCTCTGAGACTTTTGTTTCTCAGCGAGCGGTAATTCAAAGAATTTATCCATATACCGATGCGCGTCTTTTATTAACACCCGATTAACACCGTGATTTACTACTAGAAAAAAACCGTGCTTCTGGCAAGCTTGGCCGACCAGCTTGGAAGCTTCCATTGCGGCGGCTGGATCGCCGGAGAGGAAGCCGGCTAAGTCGATAAGCGGAACTTGAAGCTGTCTCGCATTAGAGCTTGGCTTTTCTTTGTCAGGCCAAATGAACTGTTGCGGTATGTTGGATTGGTGTCTTAGCAGCCTCGCGTCGAAGACTAGTGATTTATTTTCATCTTTTTGACTTGGATTTTGACTTTTTATGCATTCAACTGCCATTATTGCATTACAAAATTTACAGAGAATTGGATGTGCTGAATTAATTGTGTAGAGATGGGGCTAGTTTGGGTTGATTTATAAAGGAAGGAGAGATGGAGGGAGGGGAAAATAAGCTTGACAGTTGCGATAAAGAAAAAGCCAATACCGCTTTGTTTGGGGAAATCGGTGAACAAAATTGGAATCTTATAAGAGCTCTATTATTTTGATAATTTGCTATTAAGGGCTTCTAGATTTAGGTATTAACAAAAAAGGTTCTTATAATTGAGGAAATTAGGGAACTGTCCAATTTACACTGGAGTTGCCAGAGAAGCGTTTCCCGATGGAATTTGGCGTTTCCTTAGTGGAATGTTGTGAGATGCTAATCTCACTTGCCTGTCAAATTCCTTCTGCTTATAAAACTGTGGATTGTGCTTCACTAATTATAATTAGACCTATTCGAGACGGAGCCCGCTTTAATGAGCCGGGTTTGGACTCTTATTTTTTAAAAAAGCCCGATCCGAATCTGAACCCGTCGAAGTTCGAAGATTTATGGGCCGGGCTTGGTTTTTATATAAATACCCAAGCCCGGCCCGAACCCAGCTCGACGAATAATTTTATTTTTTTATTATATATTTATATATTAAATTTATAATTATTTTAAGTTCCTATATTTTATCCTATTAAATTTGTATACTTGATTATAATAAATGTTACTAAATATTAAAGATTTTATGTAAATAATACAATTATATTAAAAATTTAAACATAATTATATTAAAAATTTAAACATATTTGATCTAATTTATATTTTTTTTAACTTATTTTAATAAAAAAATTTATAACAAAAAAAATATTCATGGGTTTGGGCCGGGCATGGGAATGATCTTGTAAACCAGGCCCGGGCCCGAAGTTCTAAAGTATGGGCTTGGACCGGGCTTGGGTTAGCTTTTTTTTTGAAAAAAAACCCGTCAAACCCGGCCCTGCTTGCCCGATGAACAGGTCTAATTATAATTATATTGTGGCAGTTTTTAATAAAATCTCCTTTATTTACTTCTTACTGTTATTGGATGAATAGTGTGAAGAATGATTTAATGTGATAAAGATAGATATGGTCATGGTTTTGGAATCACCGATTTTGGTTCGTAATTTTCATGAATCTAAATTTGAACCTTATATATGGTGGAACCACCGATTCCAGTTTTGGTTCAGAACTGCCGGTTCCGGTTCAGGTTTAGATAAGGTTTTGACCCGGTTCAGGTACGGTTCCGGTTCAAATCTTGATATATGTTAGATATTTAATTTTAGACATTTAAGTTTTAATTTATGTTAATTTTAAACATTTGGGTTTTGATTCATGTTAACATTAGTATATGTTACAAGAGAATATATTATCTTAAATATGTAAACAGCATATCATTCTGGTTTTAAATCATTACAAATATCATATTTCAACATTAAGCTACTGATTTATTACTTGTACAATATTACAACTTGATTTAGAAAAATTAAACTAATGAAAGCCAGAATTAAAAAGCTAGCCATGCATATGCTTAACTTGGTTAAATATTGATGGAAAACGTAAATCGAAAACGAATTCGGTAAATACCTTTTTCCGTGTACCCAAGATCGAATAATGTCACATCGAATGCCGAATTGGATCCATCTCACAATTTGTCAGAGTATGGATATGTATCCACAACTTCTGCAGCGACGAAGATCGATAACAATCGATTTGCGATGTTTTCATTGGGAGACGAAAACCCAGGAGAGAGAATTGGTTGGCAATGAAAATGATAATGATAATGAATAGGAAAATGAATTCCTAGTTTTTCACCACAGTACACGTCCATTCCTTTATATGGAATGAATTTTGACTTATTGCAATCAAGTCCATTAAATCATTAAGTTCTATAAATTTTCAATTTAGTCCAAACAACTAAATTGGATCGGATCCTTTGACCCGATTGACCCGCTCACGGGCGGACCAGGTATTTCCAACATCTCCCACTAACACTTGACGGGTCACATTCTGTATAAGGTTATCAAATCTTCAATATGCTATGAAGTCGTGCGACCGGCATTGCATCTGTTAGGGTCTGTCAAGACTATCCTGAGTGGTACTTAACCAAATAGATTAACATCTAGAATTCAGAAACCATTTTGCACCTGTTAGGGTCTGACAAGATTATTCTGATTGGTACTTAACCATATAAGTTAATATATAGTATATAAAATATCACATTGGTATATAGCGCGTATGCTTTACCCTGGACTGGTCAACAATCACGCACTTCCATATCTTTTGGGATCTCAGAAGTCATAATTTGTTATTCACTATTTTATCACAAATATAAGATAGGCATGCCAGTGAACCAACAGAACTCCGATGAATGTTAATTGGCCAAATCTTCCTTTTAAGTTGTCAATTCTGTACAGAACTAGTTCGATCCATCAACCAATCTCTCCCAGATTGAATTATATCATAATCTCTTGGTGATTGATCAAATATCCCTTACTAGTCCCTACTTCGCAAGATAACTCAATAGTATTGAGGGTAATGTCTAATAACAATATAATGGACTGAGTCTCACATTAGAGAAGTTGAGATCCTTGTACATCGTACAAATTTCTCATCTCATGGTCGCTAAGCACACATTATATCGAGAACTTATTTCTCTCCCACTTTAATAATGTGCCATGGTGTTCTTTCCTTTCTACCCTTATAAAGGAGCGCATGTCTTATCATATCAACCAACACCATATAAAGGTTTCAGTTACAATGCAACGTAGCATTTAACCTTGTTCGACTAAATGAACCACCTTTAGCTCTTTCAACAGAACATGAACAATTGTCATATAAACTACACAGTTCTTACCTGATTCCTTTTTGGGTTCGACACACCATGTTCTAAACAATGCGATTTTCTTGTTACTCAATAAGTCGATTCATAATTTTGAACAGGTTCGTGAATTACACATAGTTGTTCAAAATCAATCCCATCCTAGTCTGTATCCTCGTGATAACACTAGGGTAAACACCCATGTGAGTGGGCTACTTCTCTATCCGACATGCTATGAACGAAAAAATAATATATGTACATAACATACACACATACATACATTGCTCATAGAATAAAACTCATTCATATTAACACAATAACGTTCACTATTTGAAGGGTATAATAAATGAGGTAAACGAATAATAATAATCTACACATATTTAACTCTTTGATATATTTCACATATACATCTTTCGGATACATACTTCATAAACAAATTTATAAGCATGCAATGAGTAGATAAATACCTCATATTAACCTCTCATCGTGTTACTTAGTCTACAACTGAACAGATACTTGGTATCGATACACTTATTGCTACTATGATATTTTGGGTCTATCGCATAGGATATCGATGTTTGACTATCTCCACAATTAGTCCATGTTTTGTTTGGAGTACTCAACATAAGAAGACTCAATAGTCTCTTTTATCAAACAAAAACCTTTAATCATAACTGGAAAAACTCAATCCAACCTTAGCCATAGTTAACATGCACCTATGTATTTTATAAGGTCTATTTCCTTAGTTCAATACATTATAGCATAACCAATGGTCATACACAAGTATCTTACAATTTTCTTAACAGTCTTCCAGTGCTCTATTACTGGAATGAACCAATATATCACTTCAATGCACACAACATGAGTTATATTAGGTCTGGAGTATAACATAGCATAGGTAATGCCAATATATGGAACATTTTCCGTATTCTCCCACTTGACAGGAGTGTCAGGATAAATACTTACACTAAGATTCATATTCTTAGTCATCGGAATACTTATGGGTTTATTATTTTGCATATTGAATATTTCTCAAACTCTTTTTGTACAAGATTCCAGAGACAAAGATATTAATCATCTTATCAATTTGGATCTTGATTCTAGGACCTAAGCAGACCTTTCCACGACTTACATCTCGAAGTTACCAGACACCCAATCTTTCACTAGTATGGTAGATACGTAATTGCTAACCTATACCATTCTAAATACCATAACCTTAAAACCTCATGAGATAATAAATTAACTTATTCAATTCAAGAAACCTTATGTTTACAATCTTTGAGACAAATCCTTTTGATTTTGCAATATAGATCTCTCATGACAATTCTCCCTTGAGAATAGAGGTCCATACACCTACTTGATGTAACTTTAAGGAAGATATAACTACTAAAGTTGAAATAATTCATATAGATGTAATTATCGCAACTAGAAAGAATATATTCTTATAACATATTCTTATCAGTTTGAATATATGTATCCCTTAACTATAAGCCTAGTGCTTTTACTTTACTTTGAGAATCCACTTGTTCTCAATAATTTTATGTCCTTCAGGAAAGTTAACTTAATTCTTCTTCCATCACACACCCCTTTACACACTTAATTTTCAAGGTTGGAACAATTTCCCATTTTATTAAATAGGCTCCGAATTCTTATAAATATGTCTCTTGTATTTATTATAACTCGTAATTCTTCCTTTTAAGCTCATTTTGTGCTCCCACTCGAAGCAGAAATATTATAATGATCTAAGTTAACACTTGAGTTAAAAATATTGACTCCCACATTGACCAATAAGATTGGCTCCCACTTAGACCCAATAACAATTTGAGTTCTTGGCTCCCCCATGGAATAAGATCCCTTATTAATGTGATCATTATGAACCAATACATTTGAATTACTCCCACTTGAAGATATATCCAAAACATTAAGTTCAAGAGTCTTAATAAAAGGACATGTTTTTGCCTTATTTTGCCTAAACTATAGAACTCATTTCTAAGAAATAGATATTTCATGATTCAAAATTTTGCAAATACAAATCTATCCGCATTCTCTGTTCACCACTTTTCTACTGATAAGTTTAATAGTTTATTCACAAGATTCGGCTATATATCAATGGTGCCAAAAAACTTGTTCATGAAAAATATAGGTGTTGTCAGTACCTCTTATCAAATAGAAAAATGATGATAACTGCAAGTATACAGTTACGATGTAGTTTTAAAAGATATCAAACCCACAAGGAAGGGCTAGTTCTAAAGATAGAAAAGGAAGATAAAATAAAGAAAATAAAATATAATAAAGTAAAGGTTAGGAAAGAAGGGTTAGAATGAAAAATGAGTAAATATAGGTATGAAAGATTAGAAAACCTAAATATGTAGATTTTCCCTACGAAATAAGGATAGCAGAGAAAGCATGCAAGTTCAACAAAGATGTTACGATTCACTAGACTAATCTAACAGACTCGGTTCTAAATACCCAGATGTTCAATTATTCGCCGCAGAGCAACACATGAAATGACTTTTCTAAACCTAGCGCAAACGAATTAGGACAATTATATAAACCTGAACAACATCAATACTATGCTTAGTACAGGTCGCTCTCACATAGCCACATTTAGCAAGTTACCATTCCAAAAATGTTAGCTCACTAAACAGCTTTATATCACAGATCCAGTGATTATACATGATATTGTTAACCCTGAAACTACTCTTAAAATTAACTCCAACTCATATAACTTGATTAACATAAAAGATTTAACATGAAATATGCATTATGACACATAGGCATATCATAAACTTCGAAAGAGAAAGTATAATTAGAGAGCAAAGCAAAGTTGTAAGGTATGCAAGTGAAAGCTAAAGTTGATCAAACCGTATCAACTCTTTAATGGGAGTCGTCAATTCCCGCAATTCTTGCATCTGCTTTGAATTCGGTCTCGGCCCGTACAGAACCTCCGCTAGGATGTGTCGAACAAACGAATATTAAAGGACGAAAACTTTTATTGATAAGTGATTTGCAAGTACACTTATATAACAATCGCTCGAGAATATAGAGAAATCTAGTTATCGAAATAAGGATTCGAATCACTTAAACATTTTCTCGCTAACACTTATGAACGTAGAGAAACTAGATATTTATTCTCTATCTATACACTATGCACTATCTTTCACCCCTTTCTTCTACATGAAATTAGTGAGGTTTGGAGCCCTATTTATAGAGTTCAAAGGGTTGCATCTATCCAAACGAAGAGTCATGTCCATTGGTGAATGATTGCATCTCTTCATTGTGATTTAATCCACAATGGATAGGCACCTTTTCATGATTGGTTGACTTCTTATAAGTGTTTTTCATTGGTAGTTGATGGCGGTTGATCATGCTTATCTAGCGGTTGGTAGTTAAGGAGATAAAACTAGAAAACCATCCAAGTCACGATCGCGATATATATGTCACGATCGTGAATCTTTGATTGGCAGACTTCTATTTCTGAAGTGTACAAGTCATGATCGTGAATTGAATTTTTCTTCAGAATTCTCCTTGCAACTTCACCGATCTTTGACAACTTCGATCCTAAGCCAAATCTTTAAGTTCCACGCATTTTTTTGCACCTTTTTCACTTTTTTTTTCCTAGAATTCCACTTTAGATCATTTTACTCCCAGGATTTACCTAGTATCTGCATTTGCATAAAAAACAACTACATACCACGTGAAATCTTTTATATGAAGTACAAAAATGGCTTAATTCATAGTGTTTAATGTGTAAAATTAATATGATATTAAGTGTCATTATACACTTATCATTCTCCCCACAAAAACATGTCCTTTTGATATGTTAAAGTATCTTAAAAGACACTCCATCTACCTCTTGGACCCAATTTTCAAAATTCTTTAAGGTAGTGTGGGAGTTAGTAATACAACCCTAATGTCATAACCAATATAAATTTGTTATACTTCCAGTCCATGTCACATATGGGTTGGAAAAAGATAAACTTTGAAGGTAGTTGGTTCAGTACATATACTTAACCATTGGAAGAAGAATCTACTTTCTCCTTTCATGAATTCTATACTTTTACAAAATTTAGGGATGAACAAAGAATGTTTAATCCCTTCATCACATAACACTATAAGCCTAACTGAAAAGTACTTTTTACCATTTCAGTTCCAATGTTTTACAGTCAAATCTAATTGATTTACTACTAGATTCATAAATCTTTTGATAGCTAGAAGCTTCAGATTTATGGGTAATCAAGTAGATGATGTCATAACAAATAAGGACATCATCTAATGTGATGAAAAATTAGGCTTATGCCTTACCTTCACGTCTATTGAATCACATATATTAGAATGAATAAGTTGCAATTGATTTTAGTTCTAGTTCCTTTTGAAATGGAGTATAAGTTTGATTTCCTCTAAATGGAACTCATCACATGTTAATAATTTAATCTTTATAAATTACCCATCACATTAAGCTTAGATGAAATTTTCGTCATAGCTTATGTGACACAATCGCCTATGCGATATATTAACATTTTCTTCTAAAAGAAAAGTTAGTCTGTGGAAAACAAACATTATCCGCTTGATAAATTGTAATGCACAGTCATTACAATAAAACCATTTGTTTAAGAACTAGACTTATAAATTTACAGTTCAAAAATGAAGAAACTTAATCGTTGGAAAAACTCAAAGATGCACATATTGTTCGTTAAACCATATCATAAATTTAAATGTTAATAAAAAATATGAGAATACAACACATCAAATAGCTATTGGGTTTGCGCTCATTGCAAATATAGTCCACATGTGTCAAATAAAACTTCAACTCATTTTGATGTCAATATAAATTTCAATGTTTCTCATATAGATTATTGAAGATACACAAAGTTATCATGGTCCATACTCATGTCACATGTTGCACTTGAATCAATAATCCACTAAGGATATGATTCCATCAGAAGGATATGATTCCATCAGCAACATTGAGCATAATACAATATAATAATTCACTTTAGAATATATTATATGTACCATGTTGTGCTCTATTGCACAATGCTTTTATCGTAACAATTTAGCATATCACTTTCGTGATTTTACTATTTATTGTCTTTAGACCCATTAAATTTATGTTCGAATGGTTCAGACCCATTTGCATTTTTCTTCTTCCCTTTTACATATTCCTAATGTAAGTTAGCATATGTTGTCTTAAGAACCATCTCATTAAGACTTTCCTAACGCCAAATGCATTTAGGAAGAATCTTGGATATCAGAAGAATAGTTTCTACGATTTCCAAGAAACTTGTTACTACATTAAACAAACAAATTAAGAATGAGTTAATTGCATCACATATGCTCCCACTCAAAGTGAAGAATTGATCACTAGTTAAAACTTCTTTCAATTTAGTGATCCAATTTGACATGTCTCTCTTACATGAATTGCAACAATTATATCACTTATAGCACTAAGCAAAATGATACAGGTTATTAAACTTTTCCTCCCCCATGAAAGAAAAAGATTATTATCATGCCTGAGTTGGTTTGTGCCACTCTCTTTGAACTCATACACAACATTGTTCAAAACATAAGAGGACACTTTATTCCTCAAGCACAAACTCAAACTTCAACCTCCAGATAACCTAATAACTATCGTTAAGAATCTAAGTCTACTACAAATAAATTCGTAGTACAAATCATTACTGATATTCTTTAATCAGCAACAATGAGACTAAACACGTATACTAGGATTTAAGTCATTATATGAGCAATTGTGTGTTAATTACTATTGACTTGAATACAAACTTTCCAAGAAAATGTAAGCATCAATCCTAGTATCGAAAAATGTATAAATACCCCATCATCTACTAGGTGAAAACACTAGCATTTAATTATGTTCGATTCATCGTACAATAGTAATTATATGTGTTTTTATTGTTTGTTACTGTAAATTATATTATTAAATGCACTTTGGACCTGTTGTCGTTAATTACTTCACTTAACTAATGGCATTTTACGATAAGCATTGGATAACTTTATTATGTATAATTATTGAAACTAATTGGGATTCGATAAGGCATATTGTCCTAGAAGTTTTATTACGGATTTAAATATATTATGTATTTTATATGTATTAAACAAGTATAAAATATAAAATAATTAACAATATATAAATCAAATAAATCACTAGATTAAAGCATAAATAAAAACACAATCCCAAAACTATTCAATAATAAAACGTGCATAAAACAGTTATTCAAAAATATAAACAAACAAACAAACACATATTAATGATGGTAAATAAATGACAATGACTTGTATTGTCAACCGCCACATGATATATTTAACGTGTGTAATCATTTTACGTCTTATTGGAATTAAATTATACACTAAGTATTACAATCCAAAAACAACAACATCTACTATGATGTTCATAAATGATCATTTTAGGTCAACTCATTAGATCTAGAGCTCTTTCCTTTGATCGAACTTAGTGATAACAAATCAAATTATTTTAAAAAGAACTCAAATGTTCAATTATTACATAATTTGATCATTCAAACAAATTGAAAACTAAATTTGTAAAAACATGTTTTACAAAGTAATAAAGTCAATACACATAAAAAAATTGCATTTCTCTATACAATACAATAAATTAATATCTATTATATATAAATTAACAAGTATACTTTTGAGAATCGATTTTCCTCAAGTTCCTCTTAGATCTTTTCCACTGAATAGATGCTCGAGATTATGTGGTGTATGCATCATAATTGACCATCTACAACAAATGTAAAAGATCAATGTCAATTATTACATAAATAATTAACTTAGATATATTATCAAAATATATTTATATAATTTATATCACATATAAATTAAAGTTTAATTATCACAGAAATAATTAACAAAAACATATTTTTATTGTATTTTATATTATCACAAATATAAAATAATTAATCATTATCTAAATGATTAATAGTTTAAGTATATTACTAAAAATACTTAACTAAACTTATATAAAACATATGTAATTCAAATAATTATCACATAAATAATTAATAGACATTAATATATAACTAAAATATATTCAATTACATTATAGTATAACCATTATAATTTGAATATTAATGATATATTTTCATTTATGTAACTAACACAAATATATACAGAAAATAATTATCAAAATTAATCAACATATGAAAAATTTTCGTTTATTTTCCAGCAGGTTCAAAATTATATTCTAACCAATATAAAATATTTTAAAAATTAAAAACTTATTTTTCATAATTTTTAAGCATTTATTAACACACGAAAATAAAAATCAATATTTTCTAAACATAAAAAAATTCTGAAAAAATAACCATTGAATCCAAAAAATATGAAAATGGGGGGTAAAAAATATTTCGAAGCGAAACGACATCGTTTAGAAGGCTAAAACGTGAAAAACGATCTGAACCGTCGAATAAGTGACACGTGTCATAATTAGGAGCAGCCACGAAGCAAGCTCAAGTAGAACGCGTAACATAGGAACGGAGGGCCAACCGGCACGCTGGTCTGGTCGCCGGAGCGTGAATCACAAGCTCCGGTGTGAGTGGGTAACCGCCAGCGGAGAGTGTAGTACACGCGCTGGCTTCCGGCCATTTTCCGGCGACTGCACTTTGGCAGTTCAACTGGTTTTCGCGTTTCGAGTCCGTTGGTGTGGTCTGTTTTATGAAAAAATGAACGAAAATTTACGTTTACACAAAACACCGGTTAAATCGAACACGTAATTTCCGGCCAAAAACGAACTTGGTACTAATTCATGCCATATGAACTGTGGAAACACAAAATTTCTAGAAAAACACATCCAAAACATGTAAACATCGTTAAAACGCCCCAAAAACACTAAATTTTCTCTATTTTCACACTTTATTCGTATAATTTTTGAAGAATACGAAATCGAATTCCGGAAACGAAATTCTAGAAATTTCAGAATACGTAGAAATAGATTATACATGTAAAATCATCACAAAAAAACAACTCGCTCATGATACCATTGATGGAAAACGTAAATAAAAAACGAATTCGGTAAATACTTTTTTCCGTGTGCCCAAGATCGAATAACACCACATCAAATGTTGAATTGGATCCATCTGACAATTTTTCGGAGTATAGATATGTATCCACAACTTCTGCAATGACGAAGATTGATAACGATCAATTTACGATGTTTTTATCGCGAGACGAAAACCCAAGAGAGAGAATTGGTTGGCAATGAAAATGAAAATGATAATGAATAGGAAAACGAATTCCTAGTTTTTCACCACAGTACACATCCATTCCTTTATATGGAATGAATTTTGAATTATTGCAATTAAGTCCTTAATCTCTTAATTATTTGCAATTAAATTATTAAGTTTTATAACTTTTCAATTTAGTCCAAACAATTAAATTGGATCGGATCCTTTGACCCGATTGACCGGCTCACGGACGGACCGGGTAATTCCAACAAATATCAAGTTGAATATCGCTTTAATCAATAAATTATAATTTCAATCTTGATGAGTAGAGCCTATAAATAATGGAGTGAATATACATGTTTCTTACTCATAATCAAACAGTTTATAACAAGGTATTTCATTTATAGTTTTACTCATAACATTTACATTTTTTTGGTATGTTTTCAACATACCCATATATGTATATCAAGACATGACCACGGTTCCGGTTCATGAACCGTCAATTCTGGTTCATAATTTTTATGAACCTAAACCTAAACTTTATATAGGGTGAAACCGCCGGTCCCGGTCCTGTTAGGTTCGGTTCAATTTTGACCAGGTTTTGACTCGGTTCGGTTCGATCCATTTTAGACGGTTTCGATTTAATTTGGCCATGTCTAGATAAAGAGTTAAGTAAATTTACTTAACTAGAAAGGAGTAACTGCGACAAAAACCTATAAATTTATTCTGAAACATATTCCGCTGCTCAATTTGGCTTATAACATGTCATTTCTTGCTCAAATTCATTTAACATAACAAGCTTTTTGAATCATAGCACATATTCAGGATTATGCTTCATTAATTATTATGGAATTATATAAGGATGATTGTATTAAAATTATTCCCCAAATTGGAACGATAAATGTTCCATTTAGGGATTGAAAGATAAAATTTCCTTGCTTTTAATCAAATATTAATGAATAGTGCGCTAGGTTGATGCATAAAAGTGACAATCAATTTATCGATTTGATGTTTTAAAAATTTCCTTTTTCAACTAGGATCTTATATAAAAATTGAGATGACAAACATGTGTACTTTTATCAATTTAAAGAGGTAACCGAAGGAAATAAAAGATAAGGTTGTTATTTGATAAAAGTTAGTAGTTACCAATGCAAGGGAGGTGTAAATGCATTTGGGCTTTTATCGAAATTTAATATCTAGATTTTGAATTACGGATCAGTTGATATACATTCCACAAGTATATTTGTTCACCTAATGATGTTGTATTTGCATGTTAAATCCGTACAAGTCAAAACTTGCTAAAACCTAAAGTTTAACTGAAATTGAATTTTTTATAAACTATAACGGATAAACTTCGAAAACATGTTATGTGATTTCACTCATTTTTAAAAACATCCTTTGTAAATTTATTTTTTAAAAAACATGTCTTGTGATTTGACACCATTAACCAAAGAGGAAATCCAATTTTTAATTGCGTCATAAAATGGGTAAGCATATCGATTTTGAATTGAATTTTTTGAAGCTTGGTTAATAAAAATTACAATACACCTTAATAATGAAAATTAGAACTTTTTCGAGAATCACAATTTTTTCTTTAAATGTGATGATAACTTCAAAATAATAATAATAAAATGAAGAAATTTCCGAAAATTACTCAAATTTTGATGTATAGCTCTTAAATAATATGGTTAAATTATAAGAATGATAAATTGATTGAGATATCTCCTCTAATGCTATTGTTTTTAATGAAAAAAATAATTTTTCCTCTTTTAGTTAACAATTACAAACCGCAAGCATGTTTTTAAGAATGAGTGAAATCACATGACATATTTTTAAAGTTTACCCAATTATAATATATGACTCACCATGTTAATATCTATTTGTATGTTAGTTATCTGAACTTTTCATTTTTTTTCTAAATGTCTTTCTCATCTTCGAAAATTTTGATGAATGCGCACTCGCAAACCACCTTAATACCATGTGTCTCATCGAGAGAAATAAAAAAATATAACCTTTTTAAAAATTCAAATAAATCAAAAAATAGTATTAGTTGGTCCATACACCCCCAAAAATTATAAAAATAGCATTATATTATATTTATTAAATATACGAGTCTATGACACACAAGACCCTATATTGATTAAGTTTTCATAATTATCTCTCTCTTACTAAATTTCAATTTTTTATTTTACTTGTACGTTAAATCGTTATATAAGACATTAATATTTGAAAATTTTTACACCGAAAATCAAATTCAATCGTTTATTTTATTCATAAAAAACATTTGAGTTATAGTACAAAAACAATTAATTATTAATACTTGAACCCCATAGTATAGAAAGTTTAGTTTCGTCACTGCTCACAAATGAACTTTTACCAAGTTAAGGGGATCATTATTTTAAAAGATGGCTGCCTAAGCGGAGCAAAAGCGGGTTTTTCGAAACACCGCCACAACTTTATACAATCAGATGTTCCAAGGCGGTCAAGGGAAAAAATACTGTCAAATCTCAAAATTGTTGCCAAAAGTGTCGCCAAATTCCTGAAAAGTGTCACCAAAGCCTATAAAAGTGGTTCTACGTAGATTTTAATTTTATTATATAAATATTTATGCGTTAGTTAAATTTATTATTTAATTTCATTAATAAATTTAAAAATTTAAAAATTTTACTAATGTGGTCATGGAATATACCGAGCATACCTGTGCTTGTAATCCAATATTTAAGGACCCCGTTAGTAATATACTACAGCATACTCAATTCCACATCCGTAATAAGTTGAAATTAAGTCTGAGGACAACTGAGACCTACTCAGCAAATTGTCTATGACATACAAGGATGTGACTTTGCTGTGTGGATCGGTCCAGCCCCATGTTTTCAACATGTGCCCATGTTCATGATCTACTTTACCAAGTGACATAGCAACTACATTGCTTTAGATCATCTAACATACAAGTCTTTCGTTTCATTCATTCTCAAGATTAAAACAGACTTGAGACATTTATGATTATCAATCAATGGATACTCTACTCATATTATAGCACAAGGTATAAATGCAGTAAATTATTGCCTTTATAATGTGACACTGCATTAGAACTAGGGTGCATCAATAATTTCAACAATCTCTACCACAGAAGCTATACAAAAATCTTTAACTCAAAATGCACCATTACAAAAATTAGAAATTCTCATGATTGGTTAAATTTGATGGCCAGTTGGCCACGGTAATGATTTGAATTACCCAACAGTAAAACAACGTCGTATTAGCATTGGGAGTTGAACTGAAGCCCATTTTCTGGCCCTATTAGAATTTCAGTTTCAGCCCACAACCCACTCCACTTTGGCTTCCTCCCTCAGTTTTTCTCTTAGTGGGCCATTGCGCTTATGTTATGGGAAAATACACAAAAATGCAATCTATAGTGTAAATAATTACTTTTTTTTTGTCTATTGCTTAATTTAAATATCAAAAGTGTATTGTCAAGGTTTTGAATTTACATTTCTACCTCCTTGTGATAATCTCGTCAGATTTTATAGTTATTTCAAAACAACGTAATTTTTGGTATTTTTTTACCATGATTTTATTATAAGTTATTTATAGTATTTATAATTAATGTAAACATGTTATATTTATGTGTTTATATTAATCTTTTTTATTTGAATTAATTTTTGATATGACAAAATCGCATTTTATAGTTATCTTATAGTTACCATATAATTTACTTATAGATATATTCAATATAACAAAATCGTATTTTATAGTTATCTTATAGTTAATTCAAATTGATGTAATTATGCTATATTTTTGCTACAGTTTATTTGTAATATGTCAAATTGATATAGTTATGTTATATTTATTGTATTTAATTAAGTGTGTGTTTAAACTATGTGACAACTATAAAAGAATTACAAAATAAATATGGCCCTGTTCTCTTCAACTTCTGAAACCTGAACTGAACTTAACTGAACTTAACTTAACTTAACTTAACTAAACTGAACTTAATGGACCTGAACTGAACTTAAGTGAACTGAAATGAACTGAACTGAACTGAACTTAATGAACCTGAACTTAATTGAACTTAATAATAAATATATTAATTATTAAAATAATAGTAAAACCCAATGAAATTAAATAAATAAATTATTAATAATCATTACAAATAATATTATTAATA
>CATIWQ010758076.1:0-39388 GCA_949673415.1 Euphorbia schlechtendalii | reverse complement strand
ATTTTCATAGCAGCAAAGAGAAACTAAATCTAAAAGAAGTCGAGTCTCATTAACTTATCGATCAAATAATCTCCTTTGAAAGTTTAATTATTTAACATTTCAAGAACATAACTACTAATAAATGTTAATGCAAAGGCAAGCGAAGAGAAGACCAACTGATTATTAAACAACTTAGAACAAGATCAATGTCATTATTGCTTAAGCATTGACTTAAGACACAGACTATAATCATTGACTTTCATTCACATTTGTGGCTAAGTAAATAGTACAAAGAATTTATTTTTTTATATTTCTTACTATTAGATAGTGTTCATAAATCTCATGATAGGTACCCATGGATTCATAATGCTAATTAAGTTTCTATTACTTAGAATATTGGCAGTTCCAATAAGTTTGAAACATATAAAAGCCCCAATTTCATGCTTTCTCTGAGTTTTAACCAAATCACAGATTAGATGAAAGTTTGCTCAAACTTCATTCCATAGGAAAACTCGTAATATTTAATTTTACCTAAATTATTTAAAGTGCATAAAACTTACTATCTCTTTCTATCTTGTTTGAAGAGCAAAAGAACCCTAATTTTTTTTACAAAGTTGCAGTTCTAGGACGAATTAAGCCATTCAGTCTCATAAACCTAACTTGAATTAGCAACTAACATAAAAACAAAGACAAATTACCAGAAAAAGATCTTCAACTTCCTTTAAGCCTCTTGATAAAGACGAACGACCTCTAGAAGAAATCCCAACAGAGAGCGTGCAACAGCAGACACTATGAAGCTACAACACCATGTGACTTCAATTTGATGGAAAATCAACAGAAATTGGAAGGGGAAATCAGAAGAAGGGCTAGGGAAAATTGATTAGAAAGAGCAGGGAATACAAAGAACTGAAATAGTGAAGGAGATAGAAATGGGAAAGTTTATATCCCCTGTTAGTTTCATTTATTTTATTTTAATTTTTATTTTTTTAATAGAATTTTTCATCAATTATAAGGCAGGATATTTGGCGCCGTCAATTATTTACTATTCATGGCCATTATTGGCAACATTTAAAAGTGTATTTAACATGTTTTTTCGTCAATTGTATCACTTTTTGAACACTTTTTCAAATGTGATGCAATAGGTCAATTTTTTCATAAGAATTGCAAAACTTTCTTGCAACCAAGATAGTTTCTATTGCAACAGGCCATCTATGGCGTAGTGTTCGATCCTAAGCCAAATCTTTAAGTTCCACGCATATTTTTGCACATTTTTCACTCTTTTTACATAGAATTCCTCTTTAGATCATTTTACTCCCATGATTTACCTAGTATTTGCATTTTCACCAAAAACAACTACATACCACGTGAAATCTTTTATATGAAGTATAAAAATGACTTAAACTATAGTGTTTAGTGCATAAAATTATATTGATATTAAGTGTAATTATACAATTATCAGCAACCGCCTGCCTAATCTATTAATTACAATTCTCGAAAAAATATTATATGCAATACCCGAAGGAAAAATAAATTCCTAGGCATACATCTAACCTACATCCACAAAGGTTAGCATGAGATATGATAGATATGTTCGATTTGATTTTGAGAAGGCCCGTGTAGCCTAATTAAAGCATCGACGATTTAAAGTTATTAATTTAAATAAAAATGGTTCATTTTTATTTGCACATACGTTGATTAATTTTATTAGTGAAAATGATCACATGGCAAAGTGTGAGGCCTGTTATCCGGGAATACTTTTTATTCACTTTGTGGGGGTATTCTAACATAAAGAATAAAAAAAATAAAAGATGAAGAGAATTATAACATTTACAATTATAGTAAATAAAATAATTCCTAGTTCCACAAATAAAATCAGAAAAAGATGAAGCAGACGAGAGCACGGAATCCGCAATTCTAGGAACTCAGAGGCTTACTCTTTCGGCATGAATCCACTTCGGCATATCCGTATGATCCCCAGGAGCATTCCTCGTTCTTTTTGATTTAGTTGTGATTTAATTGGAAATTAAGTGTTTATTTATCCAAAAGATAATCAGACTCGGGTTCTAATTTTGTTTTAGACCCGAGAATATCTGAGGATTTAAGAAGAAAAGTTTATGAAGAAAATTTGATTTGAAGATGAAGAGTTTTGAAATCCAAATGTGTTTTGGATCCAACTTATCTAAGAAAAATGTTTTCGTAGTGTTTTGTCAATGTTTTTACTTCTGTGCAGAAGAGTTTTTCTTTGAATTTTCGAGCCCCGTCAATCTAAAAAAGTCCCAAATTTATAGAAATTCGGGATGGGCTAAATCGGGCTCGCTTGAGAGTCTAGCAACCTCGCTAGACTCTCCATCGAGCTTCCTCCCTAGGGGGTCCAGCGAGGCCTCGCTGGCCTCGCTGGACTCTCCAGCGAGGTGCTGGAATTTCCAGCGAACTGCTGGAAATTCCAGAGCTTGCTGGCCCAATGAGCCCATTTCTAACTTATATATATATTTTTTTATTTATTTAATATATATTTTTCTCAAATTGATTTATTAATTAATCAAATTTTTAATTTTTTTTCAAAAAGATAAAGTCTTTAACCCAACTTGGCGACAAGAAACATTCCCACTTGGAGATCTTCAGATAATAAAAACTTGTGTGATTCGAGGATAAAAATCTCGAAAAGCTATCATCGTTGAACGCGTGAGCTGGTACAAAATCCCATGCTCACACCTAGGATTTATTTTCCTTCGCGGTTTTGCAAATATTTTTATGGGAATTGTAATTAATAGATTAAGTGGGCGGTTGCATTCCCTGAGTTTTGTAATTTTGTAATTTATTTTTCCGCACTTATTTACTTCTTTATGTATGGATTTACTGCTTACAGCATACACGTTAAATCATACACTATAAACTCAAAAATGATATAAGTGCGAATATGCACAATTAAGAAATATGTTTTCTATAGTTGTAATATAATGTGATCTAATAAGAAATAAACAACTTATCTCGAACCCGAATCTACGTGTCTTTGTGGGCCGTCCCCTAGATGTTAAGCCTCACAGGACTCTAATTTCTTGAAAAAGCTAATCTAGGTGGCAACTCTACACAAAGAGATAGCAGATTCAGGTTTGACCGATGTAAAAATGTTTCCCTCTTTCTCAATCCAACTTTCTAGGTCCCAGACCCGGTAGTAATACTATTTTCAACAAAAACACCTCGGTGGACAGCGATTCTCATCCCGCGCGCTCTCGTCCAATCGCTTCATGTCGTCCGCTCACATTGGCGACTCTACTGCGGATATTTTTTCTAAAAACTTGTTTTTTTAAAAGGTTTTAGATTTTGGAAAAGTGCCGAAATTATTGATCACATTATTCCGTATTCTCTTAATTATGACATATTCATAAATTTGCATTGCAATAAAGGGGATTAGCCTGTAAGTTTAAGGTACCCTATTACCACGAAGCTTTCTCTTGTACTAATCTGCCTCCCTGAGAAAAGATCGTAATTGAGTGGGTGGAGCACTTGTTGCCATATCGCATGTACTTCCCTAGTTATAATCCATTTGGGGAGAGGCTTGGAGTGGATTTTAGTGCAACAAGAAACTTCTACATCAGCAACCCATTTACGAACCTCATGTAAATAAGCCATATGCATTTTCCCTAGGATGTTACCCGATAAACTACTATACATTATATTTTTCTTGCAGGTTCACTCCTTAGTACCTCTGTGGTCCTAATATGAACCAAACTTAGGATTGAGACTAGCCAAAAACCCTACACGTGGGAGTTGTATGGTTGGAAGTTTGGACGTTTCATGCTATGTGGTATGCACTTATTATTGTACAAATGTCACGCGAACCATGAATCTTAGTGTAGACACTTGAACACACACACTTGTAATGTTAAAACGATGTAGCATTGCATCTTTTCATCATTATGATACCAAATCAGGTTCACATACACTTATGATTAGATGACATTTTAGACCGTGTCACCCTAGGACAACATGAACCAGTTAGAGTCATGGAACATCACCCTTTTTCAGTAAGATGTCCACTTGATTTCCGACTCTTAGCCCATACGGGGTGAACACATCCTCATTTTTTTAGAATGTCCACTTGACATTTAACCGTTAGCCTGTATAGGGTAAATATACCTTTCTTTTACTGCGCGATGTCCACTTGACATCCGACACTTAGCCCATAAGGGGCAATAATATGTCCCACACATTACCTATGAGATGTCCACTCGATGTCCAACTCATAGCCCACACAAGGCAATCACAGATACTACAAAGCCCAAACATGGCAAATACCTATCCAAATCATTTTTCCCACATCTCGTGGTGTCCCTCCTGACATCTAAGCCTAAGCCCACATGGGGGAGAACTTATTTTAGAAGTCCTACCTTACCAAATCTTCAAGTTTATACACCTAATACCCAAATCATTTGCCCGCACAAGGCAATGATTAATACATCACCACATACCCTCAACTAACGATGACCACACGGTCATCCGAAACTCTTCACTGATTGGGAAAAATAACCAAATCATTCCTTCAATAGGTACATACGGAGGTTATTTTCATCTTATACAGGTATGTCGAACTGCTTACCCGAAATAATTTTGACCTCCTCATTCCATAAGATATAGTCATAGAAAGAAATCCCAAAATATTGACCTATTACCATACGGGTAACTTGGTCACCTCACTTAAACCACTCATATTACGATGTCACACTGACATCGTATAGATCTCAAATCCAACCCTAGGTGTTGGATTTTCATTTCCACTTGTTTCCATTTTTATCTAATGACTAACCTATTTGTTTCAAATGGATTGACAAACATATTATTCACATCATGGCATGCTAACCCCTTGTGAATGCAGCCATAACAATAAACATCTCATGCATATTCCGCATCATGAATCATGTCATGAATTTCAAATGCATGGTCTGATCTTCTACTTGTGTATCGAAGAGCGGATCTTCTATTTGTGTATTGAAGAGGATTGGAAAATGCTTGCTCGTCGCCTGGTCCACATTTCTCTAATTATGGCCAATCTAGAGGGGGTTCCGTACACTGAATCAAGTAAGGACTCGAGTTCCGAATCAGAATCAGTTCAACGTACATCTTTCATGGCCAATCCACAAGAAGAACATGCACGGGAGGATCACCCTATCCTTACGGGATAAAACTCTCAGCAGACACATTAGTCATTGGTGAGCGCGGATTGCAACTACCTTGAATGCCTTTGCCAACTGTGAATAACTAGCATCTCTTATTCGCCAGCATGCCGGGAGGGCTCAGAATTTAACATCCAGCTCGGAGGTCACCCTTAACAATGACAATCCAACTAATCGGCCTAAACTAAGGGACCTCGTACCTCACACATGGTACCCCCAACTCCTACTACCTTTTATCAGTTCGGGGCAGGACAAAGTCAGTTGAACCATGCTTAGATTGGGTAGCCAAGATATAACTTTGCCAATCCTTCCCATAATCAATTCTTCCTGGGATAAATTGGGTAGCCGGCATTCGCACCAGGGCTTTTCTACCAACGAATGACCCAATAGCCTATTCCCAGTTGGAGTACGTCAATTGCCTCACAATTCCAAGGACACCAGCTACCCGCTTTCGCGGCCTTTCCCTAGGGGCAATATAGCTCTTATCCAAGCATAGGGAATGCCATCCTCCAATAACCAAGAATGGTGGAATTATGGTAATAGTTCTTAGCTATTCACGATGGCCATCTCATGAATCCATACTCAGCACAACGAAGAATCAAGGATGAAGATAGCTTGCCCCTAAACTTTGCAATGCCAAAGTTTGAGAAGTATGTGGCATTTGGTGACCCACGTGCTCACTTAACGCATTACCAAGTGGTAATGAGGGCATTAAGGGTCAGAGAATGGATGATGGCTAAGCTCTTCGTTGTCACCTTGCGCCACCCAATTAATGAATGGTACAGCCACCTTCCGCTGGACATAACTACTGATTGGAATAGCCTTGCTCAGGTTATGATGGGGCATTATGGTTTCAACTCTCAAATGGAAACTACAATGCACCATCTAGAGGCTATAAGGCAAGAGCAGGGTGAGAGCTTCAAATCCTACTATGCGCATTGGATGGCCACAAAGGTCAGGCTTCGGGCTCGCTAAAGTCAACAAGAGATGATAACCAAGCTTCTGGATGGTGCATTTCCATCATACAAGAACAAGTTTGGGTCAGACATCTTTTCGAGCTATCAAGAAGTGTTTGAGAAGGCAGATAGGATAGAGCACTTTGAATCCATGGACACATCTGGGGAGTGCTAGTACCGAAGAATAACCCATGATTGATGATGTAATAAATTAGCATTTAGCTACTTTTCCCACAAGGCTTTTAAATTTTTAATAAATTGAACTTTGCTTACTTGCTTGATATTTTAATGAAGACATCACGCATTCTCATAAGCATATACATAATGTTGTTAGCACATGACACATCATGTCATGTAATTAATATGGGTATAAATTGATCCCATACAAGTTCAAATGTTTGACTCTTGAGGGAAAGTGAGAGACAAACACATGTACTTAGATAACACGTGATAGCATTTGCCTCATCCGATAAAGATGTAAGATCGATAGAAAGATCTCAAAGCACTAAACATCCACTGACTTTTGAATCAATTAGGCAAAGGTCAAAATGATCAAAGCCAAAATAAAGATAAAAACGTCAACAAAACAAATTGAAGTCAAACTACCAGCAACGCAAAGAAGTGGTCAAACCGTTGAGCACGTCAACAACTCCATCACATGGCCCACCAACACTTATGGGTCGATCACTACATTATGAAGGGAACATCATTGAACAAAAAAAACCATTCACTATTGATGGAACCAAGCTATCAGATCTGATCTCGTACATATCACCTATCGTTGGAGAATAATTAAACTCAAAAGGAAACGTTGATGATTAAGACTCATAATTGAATACACCTCAAGCTAGTAAAGCAGTATGAGCACCAACCAATTGATCAGAAACGCTGAATGAGATAATAATTGAAGTTGTGGACATAGATGATGACCGATCTACCAAATCAACCAAGTCTTACACAATTGCAATCACGCATAGGTGAAAGAAATAAATCGGTAAAAAGAAGTACCAATAAGAAAATAAATTAGCCTATCAATTAACACTCTATTAGTTGAGCAAAAATTAGGGCTTCTTTTCAAAATAGAAAAAGAATAGTCCGCTAAGTTGAAAACCAGAAAAGGGTGGCTTAGGAAAAACTTAGGACATAGAGAGAACCACATTGGTTAGAAAACTTGAGAGGGCTAATCAATGGTAGGAGTCAAATCATTTAAAACATTTCTACCCCTGTTAAGTTCTTCAATGAATTGTCATTTTTGCTGAATCTTTACGCATATGTTTATTTTGATTGCTTGCATACCAATGATAGAATATCGCAAGTAAACATCCAATAGTAAAAATAATAATAAATAAAAGAAAGAAAAAAATGAGTCTGTTGGATTGAAAACCTAAAAGGGCGGTCCAGGTAAAAATTAAGACAAGGTTCGATAGATTGAAAACTCGAAAGGGCGGTCTATGCAAAAATTAGAACCAAAGGAATATCAAATTCATCATCTCCTCCTCGGAATGGTACATGACATCATATACGTCCAACGCTTCAGGCAAATGGCTTCCGAGTGATCATCGCCAACACAATGCAGAGTCAATGACTCATCTAAACATACCTAAGAACATATGAAAATTCTAAAATCGAATCTGAATCAACGAACCCATGGACGTCACTCTGAGGAAATCATCCATGGAATCCCTAATGAAACAAATCCTAGGGGTAACCTCGTAATAGCACAAGAGAAGACTCTTCAGTGAATGAAGCTCATAATGCCTGCAATAGACGAACATACATCATATGATAAATATTGTTCATGCATAAATTCGTGCATACATTACATTCACATCACGTCATTTATAGTTAAAGATGATGTCAAACTAAGGCAACACCGTCCTAGTAAACAAGAAACTCCACCTCCACTTGGGGAATCTACAAACACCAAGAAAGATAATGGCCCACTCAAGCCTAAAATCAACATTTCAACATCACAAAAGCCTCCTAAAACAATGGAGCGGTCTTCGGGACATCCCCAAATTTTCATTAAACTCATTTATTCATCATTTTTTAATTTTTGATTGAAGGGGAAAAATTTTTGCTTCGCATAAACTCAATCAAATAATTAAAACAATCATCATAAAATGTATTAACATTATACTTTTCTCTGATTTGTCATAGGAAATAAGTCAACATCCTACTAAAGAAAATTAAAAAATACAATCGAAAAAGGAAACAGATATCTCAATGACTAAAGAAACAAACAGTCTCTTCCACTGACTAAAGAAAGAAATGGTTAAATATCCCTCCACATGGGGTCGCCTTTGAAACGGATTCAAGCACTTATCTTCAAGGGTCACACGATAATCATAGCTGAAGAAGGAAACGACGGCCAACTATAATAGGGACACCACAAAAAGAAAAGGTCAACCCGCCCGCAAGGGGCATCAAGCACCAAGGGATTCCAAAGAAAGAAAAGGACAATCCCACGAGGACATGGTGCCAGAAAGAAAGGCCCACGTCATCACCAATCGGGGGTAAAGAAGGCACCAACCACACTGGCCAGGTATATTTTCAATCTCTCCTCTCCATTTCGTGTAATCATATTAGTTATACAACTAGCAATTATCACATGAGGGGCAGCTATAAGCATAGGATTTTATACCAGCTTGTGCATTAAATGATAATGGCTTTTTTCGGGATTTCTATCCTTGAATCACATGATTTTTGATTATCCAGACTCATTTAAGTGGAGTATTCCTCTTCGCTATTTTTAAAAGGGATTTATAATAAATTAATTAATTGGATTTTCTTAGTCCAAAAATTAATTGATTAAAAATACAAAAAAGTACAAAAAATGTGAAAAAATATCAAAAAAGTACCAAAATGGGATTCCTCATCAGAGTTTGGCTAAAGAAGCCTCACCAAAGTTTGGCGAGGCAAGCCTCGCCAGAAAGTCAGAAAGTTTGGTGAGCCCTACCAGACTTCTGGCGGGCCTCGCCGGAATTTTTTACCTTATTTGGATTTCTGAGATTTTTTACACTATAAATAAATGAGAATTTTTTGAGAAAAGGGACCGGAAAATTTCAGAAAAAGTCTGATTTTCTCAATAGAAACAACACGAAATATTTTCTTCAAATAATTCGGATGCAAAACACGTTTGGTTTCCGAAATCTTTCGATTTTCAAATCAATTTTCTTCTATTTCTTCTTCTTCTAAAATCCTCAGATATTCTAGGGTCTAAAACAAATTTAGAACCAGAGTTTAATTATCTTTTGGATAAATAAACATTTATTTTCCATCCAAACTACAACCTTAAAAACAAATGAGGAATGCTCCCAGGTATCACACGGATACTTCGAAGTAGATTCACACCGAAAGGGTGAACCTCTGAGTTCCTAGAGTGGCTTCATTTCATGCTTTTTGTATTTTTCTTGTTTTCATTTTATATGTGGACCTAGGAATACTTTTACTTTCTTTTATTGTAAATATCGATGTAATATTTATTCTTCTTCTTTTCTATTTATGAAAATACATGTTAGAATACCCCCATGAAGGGAATAAAAAATTATTCCCAGATAACTGGCCTTACAGTTTGCCATGCGGTCATTTTCACTAAACAAAAATGAGCAACATGCGTGTTAACAAAATGAATTGTTTTATTCTAAACTAAGAATTTTAAACCAGCGATATTTTAATTAGGCTACACGGGCCTCGCCGAGATCAAATCAAGCATATATGTAAATATTCATGTTGTACTATATACCATGTGCTAACCATTATGGATGTAGGTTATATGTATGCCTAAAATTTATTTTCTTTCGAGTATTGCAAATATTTTTAGGGGAATTGTAATTAATAGATTAGGAGGGCGGTTGTATCCCCGAGTATTGTAATTTATTAATTTATTTTTTCGCACTTATTTACTGCTTTATGTATGGATTTACTGCTTACTGCATACATGTTAAATCATACACTATAAACTCGACAATGACATAAGTGCAAATATGCACAATTAAGAAATACGGTTTTCTATAGATGTAATATAATGTGATCCAATAAGAAATAAGCAACTTATCATGAACCCGAATCTCTGTGTGTTAGTGGGTCATCACCCGGACGTTAAGCCTCGCAGGACTCTAATTCTTGGAAAGAGCTAATCTAGGTGGCGACTCTACACTAAGAGACGGTGGATTCGGGTTTGACCGATCTAAAACTTTTTCACTTTCTCTTTCAAAGTTTTCAGGTCCACAACCCGGTACACATTTTAATTTAACCCTAGTGGACTGCGCTACCATTCCACGCTCTCTTGGTCCATCGCTCCGTGTCATCCACTCATAGTTTGGAAGACAAACCCATCAATTCTTGAGTCAGTAGCAAATTGCTAACTGCTCCATCCAACTTAGCATTAGTCTTGAGCGTAGGGAATTTCTTCTTTACCAGCCCTAAAATCTGAGCCAAGATGGAAGCATCAGCCATGTCTTTTTGGACTGGCTTGCTGCTAGGTTAGGTACTTCACTAGCCATAAAATTTACCTCAATACCAGGACCACTTTCTTCTCCATGCTGAGTGGAATTCTCAATGTTAGGAGCTTCCTTAATTAGAGCAATTAAGAGGGTTGAGGATGGATTTGAGGAAGTGGTAGGTTTAAGAATTTGTAAAGTTGAAGAAGGGATGGTTTTAGGTTTTACAGGGGAAGGAATTATTTGTGTTTGGGGAAGAGAAGAAGTGGTATTTTGAGTATTATTTGGGAATGTATGAGGAGAGAAAGAATCCTGGGTATGTATAAGAGAAGAAGAGGAAGGAATATTTACTAGAGAAGAGGGTATAGTTACTGGGGAATTTACAGTGTTAGAAGGTGTAGGATTTACAGGAGAAGAAGGAATTTCAGTGACTACAAGAGAAGAAACTAGGGAATTTATAGGAGGAGTAGGATTTACAAAAGAAATAGGAGTAGGATTTAATGATACCTCTTGGTTAGCTGATTGATCCAAGGATGGATCAGCCTGAGGTATCTCAAACTGAGTAGGAGTTTCCTTAGTTTGAGTGAAAGTTGGTGTGGGGATGTTGGGATTAGTATGATCAGACTCTTCTTGATGAAGGGGTAGGGTTCCTCCAACATCCTTGTCATTGCTCACCACCTGAATATTCTTCTAAAGTGGGTGGTTGGTGGTAGAGCACTTGCAGTGAGTACCCTTAGCTTTATTGAGTTCCTCTTGAACTACAACAACAATGCCATGACTAGTTGTGTCCTCATCCTTTGACTTCTTGGAATCACCATGCTCCTTAGCATCTTCTGATACAAAAAGTTTGCGCTTTCTTTGGTGCAGGGTTTCCTCTGCCTCCACAGCATCTTCCTACTCTTCTTCATGCTATTTCACCTCAGCTTCCCTCTAAGCACGAGTTTTGGCCTTCATCTTCCTTCTTTACCTTGTTGGGGGCTGGGCAGGCGTATCTCCTACCCTTAGTTTTGAGGGGTTCTTCTTCCTAGCCTTAGAAGAGGCTTCCTTGGCCTTTGGAGAGGATGCAGTGGCGCTGATTTGCTCCAACTTTGCTGATAATGGTACATTATCACTGATGTCTTCACTGCCTCCCTCAAAGTCTAGCATGAAACCATCTTCTTCCTCCTTTGGTATGTTCATTGGAAATACTAACAGTACACACTTCACCTTTCACTTTTCTTGTACTTTATTATACCTAGTATGCACTTATTCTTGATACAACTTGGTGAAGTGAGATAGATCTAAAGTTTTCTTCATCACCAGCATTGTATCTCTAGGCCCTCCAAGATAAGCAGGAACATCTTCTTTCCCTGCCTTCATCAAGGTGGTGATAAGGTAACCATAGTGATAGATAATAGTCAACTTAGTTAGGTAGTGAAGAATCACGACTGCCCAATTGAACCTTTTACCCTCTACCATATGGTAGACCACACACCTCTCGAAGTAGGTGCAGCTAGTCACAGAGTCTATCTTGGGCAATAGCAGCTTCACCACCATCTCATGGTAAGCTCTTGCTATCCAGCTGATGCCTAAGGCGGCAATCTCCCTTGAGATATAATTAGCCAGGAGTTCTCAATCTTTTGGGATGATGACAAAGTCCTCATCAACAGTATTTCTGAGTTGATTACCTTTGTGAGGCATGTTGAGGATGCTCGCAATCAATCTTGAGAAAATGAGGTAGGAGTTTCTATCAATCTCCACCAAAATGACATTGTTGAATCCTTAGATTGTGTAGAGATTGGAGTAGATAGCCTAATGAGACCTGTGATTATCGATCCCTCTAATTGCAGAAATAGGCTGAGATTTTGCTCCTTGATAATGTAATGCATGATGCAATTCCTTAGGAGACTCTCATAATCAACACCATATACTGGCTAAATTCTAAATTATTTGCCCAATCCACCTTGGTGAACAAAGTTCCCTCGGGGAAAGTGATTTTCTCCATCTTACCTTCAACCTTTACTATAAGGCTTCTCTTGGAGGTTGATTGGAGTCTGAAAGTGGTTTTGGTTACCACAATTTGAGAGAGAAAAGTAATTTTGAGAAGAAAAAAGGATTAGGGTTCTTAAGCTTTAGAAATTGATTAGGATTCAAAGATGCAAGTAACCACCCTCTTTAAGTTCTTCAGCCTTTTATAGATAACTTAATCTCTCTAAGATACATGGTGCTTCCTTAGCTCAAGATGAGAATTAGCACTTCATTAACCACCTTAGTAAAGCAATGAGTTTAGCAAAAAATGGTTCCAATTCAAAAGCATGTCTTTTTGAAAATGTGGGTTTTGATTTTAACAGCGAAACTAAATCTCACGCTGTTACTTTATGATTTAGACGGAGTTAAGTACATGTTATCTCCTTGCTAAAATAAGGCTTGATCTACAACACGCAGCCAAATTTCTAACTTATTCTTCTTCACATGGGGTTCACCATACCAATAAGCTACCTCAGGGTATTGAACTGCTCCTTTGGTAATGGTTTGGTGAAAATGTCAACTCGTTGTTCCTCTAAAGGAACAAATTCCAGCTTGAAATCTCCCCTTAGAACATGATCTCAAATGAAGTGATGTCTACTATTGACATGCTTCATCCTGTCATGCTGAACTAGATTCTTGGATAGGTTAATTACACTCTTGTTATCACACATAACTTCAAGACACTTAATCTTTATACCATAATCTTCCAATTACTATTGATCCATAGCAATTTTTCTATGCAACTTCCTACTGCCATGTACTTAACTTTAGCTATACTCAGCACAATAGAAGTTTGCTTCTTACTGTACCATGAGACTAAGCATTCTCAAAGGAAATGGCATCCTCTAGTGGTTCTTTTCCTATCAAGCTTATCTCTTCCATAATCAGCATCTGTGAATCCTCTTGGAGTGAAATCCATGCTGTTGGGATACCATAGACCTGCTTCAATAGAGCCTTGCAAGAATCTGAGAATTCTCTTCATAGTTCCTAGATGAGATTCTCTATGATTAGCTTGATAACGAGCATAATAGCACACAACATACTATATGTCTGACCTACTAGCTATAAGATAATGAAGAGAGCCTATGATTCCTCTTTAGAATTTACTATCTACAAGTTTTCAAGCTTCATCTTACTTAAGATAGTATCAGTGGCCATGGGAGTGGACATTAGCTTCGAATGCTCTATGTCAAACTTCTTCAAAACTTCTTTAACATACTTCACTTGGCTAATAAAGATTCCATCTTCAGTCAATTTAATTTGAAGACCAAGAAAATAGTCAAGCTCTCCCATCATAGACATTTCAAACTTGCTTTTCATCTGCTTGCTGAATTCCTTGCATAGCTTCTCATTAGTTACTCCAAATATAATATCATCCACATATATTTGGACAAGTAACACATATTCTTTCTTTCTCCTGATAAACAGAGTTATATCTGCTTTCCTCTTTCATAGCCTTTGCTGATCTAGAAATTGGTCAACCTCTCATACCAAGCTATCGGAGCTTACTTCAATCCATAGAGACCTTTCTTCAGTTTGAAGAAATTTTCAAGATTCTTCGAATCTTCAAAGCTAGGAGGCTGGCAAACATAAACTTCTTCTTGAATGAATCCATTTAGGAATGGGCTTTTAACATCCATTTGAAATAATTTAAAGTTCGTATGAGATGTAAAAGCACGCAGGATTCGAATAGCTTCAAGCCTGGCTACAGGAGAATAAATATCATCGTAATTGATGCCTTCTTGTTCATTGTAGCCTTATGCAATAGGCCTAGCCTTGTTCTTGACAACACAACCATCTTCATCAAGCTTGTTCTTTAAAACCCATTTAGTGTCGATAATTGATTTTCCTTTAGGCTTAATAACTAGATCCCAAACATCATTGCACTTGAACTGATCTAGATCCTCTTGCTTTGCGATCATCCAATAATTATCTCCTTCTGCATCTTATAACTTCTTAGGTTTAATAAATGAGATGAACTCTAGATGACTCAACATCCTGCTTAGCTAACCTCTCTTTATAACTAGAATATGAACATCATAAACTATGCTATCGAGCGGATGGTTACAATGCATCCTAATCTCCCTGGTTAGACTCGGATTAGCAGCTGGAGGATTTTAATGGGTTTCTGAGATGGAGGTTGATCTTCACCATCGTTGAAGTTGATAGAAAGATCATCATCTTCTTTGACTTTCTCAGCTTTAGGTTCTTGTACTAGGTTGGGCAACACAAAGAGTGGCATACTGAGTTGGTTTGCTTGCTAGGTTACTCCTTCATCTTCATTAGATGAACGTTTATCTGCATTGTTAGTTTCATCAAAATCTGTATGCATAAACTCCACTAATAGGCCAATACGCTTGACATATACTCTATATACCCTGTTGTTAGTTGAGTATCCCTGAAAGATACATTCATCTGACTTAGGATCAAACTTACCCAACCGCTCCTTGGTGTTAAGAATAAAACACTTATAGCCAAATGATATGAGATGACCAATCTTAGGCTTGCGCCCTTGCCAAAGCTCATAGGGTGTTTTCTCTAGCATTGGAATTAAAACCTGATTTAAGATATAACAAACTATATTAACAACTTCTCCCCAAAAGTACTTTAGTAGATTGCTATCACTCATCATGGATTGATCCATTTCAATTATGGTTTTATTCTTCCTTTTTACAAACCCATTTTTTTAGGAGTATAAGGAGAAGAGAAGTCGTAGTCAATGCCATGCGCTCAGAATTCTTCGAAATAAAAGTTCTCGAATTCACGTCCATGATCACTTCAGATTCTAAGGATTTTAGTTTCTATTTCGTTCATTATCCGAATACTAATCTTGAAAAAAGATTCATATGTTTCATCTTTGCTACTTAGCAAGACTAGCCCAAGTGAATCTTGTGAATTCATCCATTACCACCAATGATAACTTTTTTCCACCCAAGCTCATAGGCTGAACTACGCCAAATAGATCCAAGTGGAAGAGCTCCAATGGTCATTTAGTTACTACGTGGTTAATTAACATAAATGATTTTTTCACTTGCTTACCTAGCTAGCAAGACGAGCAAAGTTTATCCTTCATAAAGCTGATGCTAGGTAAACCCACAACTAAATTCTTTTTGGCTAGTTTGGACAGAATGTTCATATTTATATGACCCAACCTTATGTTCCAAAGCCACGAATTATCATCCTTAGATACAAGACACACATTAGTGGAGCCAGGGGATAAATCAATCATTTAGACATTATTGATTCTAGGAGTAAAGAGAATAGTAGAATCAGTCTTACAGTCAATAATTGAGTAACCTACTAAGTCAAATGTAACCTTCCTACCTTTGTCACAAAGCTGGGCTACACTAAGCAAGTTGAACTTGAGTCCTTTGATGAGAGAGACCTCTTCAATTGAAGGAGAGACACCTATAGTACCATAGTCTACAATCTTGCCTTGTTGGTTATCTCCAAAACGGACACTTCCATTTCTTTTACGCTCTAATGAGATGAACTAACTTTCATCTCCTGTCATATGCCTTGAACATCCGCTATCTAAGTACCACATTCTAGAGTCATTAGCGGATCTAAGGCTCACCTATAAAATAGTTACATTTTCTTAGGAACCCATGCTCTCGAGCTAAGTCCTCCTTTGTTAGTAGTGCTTAGGTTACTCCAATCATACTTATTGTAATAACAATTTTTATACCTACACAGTACTGAGCATGTCCAACTTTTCCACAAAAATAGCACACCATTTTTCCTTTGGGCTGGCCTCTTTCATCTTTCTTTTTAGAGGAATTCTTTCTCTTAGAATTGCGAGTTTAGTTATTCAGAGTCTGACTGTTGGCTAGAGGAGGAACTTGTTACTTCTTTAAAGCTGTTATCTCAGTAGTCAACTCATCTAATTTCTTAGTGAGCTTGCTAGCATGATAGTCCTGATACTTAGCTTTTTCTTGAAGAAAGTAGATATCAAGAGACAAAGAAGCAATAGTGTCTTCCTGATCTTCACTTCTCCTCACTAGCTCTTTGATGTTTTTCATTGACTTATTAGTCAGTTTTATGACATCAAAGAGTGCCTAGGTGAATTCTTCTATAGACAAAGGGATTTCAGAATGTACCTTAGTTTGAGATGCATTCCCTTTATTAATCTCAGCTTCGGAGTAGCAGTGGTTTGACTTCTACCTGAGGCAGATCCTAAGCCTTCACCCCTTTCATTCTCAATTCCCATCAAGCAAAGGTTGGCGGAATCAGTTGCTTCTTTATATGATGACAAAGACACTTCTAAATCTCTCCTGGTGGTAGCAAATGCCTCATTCTTCTTCACGAACCTCTTCTTATATCTGTCCTTCTTGGTCTTTGGACAACTCGACTAGATTTGGCCTTTCTCACCACAACCAAAGCATTTGATATCTTTGTTGTGTTCCTTCTTGAGTACTTCCTCAGCTCCTCACCGGTGCCGAGTTGACTTCATTTTAGCGGGAAACTTCTTCTTATTGAACTCCTTCTTCATGAAGCATTTGAAATGCCTATTCAGAAGGGCTATTTACTCATTAGAATCGTAGCTTGTGCATTCATCAAAGGAATTAACTTTTAGGATAATAACTTTGCCCTCTTTCCTTACCTTTACTCCTTTTGGAGTCATCGGTATATTTCCTCAAGCTCATCTCCTGAGTCAGTAAGTTGCCTATCAGATCATCATGGTTATAGGTCTTAAGATCATGAGCCTCCTTGGTCGTGCTTTTCTTGGCATCACACTCTAAGGTAAGAGTGCAAAGAATCTTCTTCACTAGCTCCTACTCGGTGAACTCCTTACCAAGACGCTTCAATTCATTAACGATTTTAATGAACTTGGTATTCATGGCTTGAATACCCTTGTTGGTGCCCATCTGGAAAGTATCATACTCTCGCAGCATGAGGTTGATCTTAGACTCTTTGACCATTTCTGTTCCTTCACAAGTAATCTCCAGCTTCTTCCAGATTTCTTGTTATCTCACATCCTGAGACCCTATTGAACTCTATAAGATCTAGCGCACAATGTAAGTAATTGATGGCTATGGTGTTCTCTTTGAGAAGCCTTAGGTTAGCATCATCATAGTCTTTTAGATTGATCGGAACAAGTTTCCCATTCCTTATTATAGTAGGAATTTGCTAGTCAAGATTTATAGTGAGCCATGCTTGCATACTTTGTGATTGAATAAAGTTTTTCATGTGATTTTCCAAAATGTGTAATGATTACAATCGAATAACGATCGCCTAGTTACAGTCATTCCCTCCTTAAGGAGCACTGTCAATCCCGACCCAGAACTGAAGCTGTTAAAACCATTTATGGATCTTTAACTCAATGATGATTAGTCAATAAGTTTAGCACTTGCTTTGATACCACTTGTTGGTCCTTAAATGACCTAATTACATAATAAAGGGTGGGGGGGGTGAATGCTTTCTTTGTTACTTTTTGATTTTTATAAAATATTTACCAAGTTAAAGTTTTTAGATGCACGTATTGAGTGCTGAGTTGGTCTAAAAACTTATAAACTACTCAGCTTTGCTGGCACAATTTATCTTCAATCATATGCTGAGTACTCTACTAAGCACATATTGGTTTTTCAAGTAAAATTGAAAACAGAGATAGAATGATGGATGAGAAAAATTTGATAAAGGTAAACGATTAAGGTTAGAACTTCAACACTTGAGATGTTATCCTGGTTTGGCCCTTAGCCTACCTTTAGTCCCATGATTCCTTTCCAAACTTTAATCTACTAGTGATTTCATTCCTTCCTTAGGTGGAGAAGCCTTTACAGCGGGTAAACTCTATTACATAAAGTACCTTTCTTTCTAACTACCACTCAATGCATAGTTTGGGTACCCTTCCCAAAACGTCACTCAGATTTCTAAGAGAAATTTACGAACAGAGGAATTCAACTTATAAAATGTTGATTTCTTTACAATGTTAAATCTCTAAGTGATATTTTTCTCTCTATTATAAACTGATTTGAATAATGATTGTTTGCTAATTGTTTAATTTGAAATTTCTTGAAGCTGGGAGTAAATGACTAGAGTTTCAACTCTTTAAGAAATTCAAGGTAATTCATCAAGTTTAAACATCTACTCCTATCTTCTATATATATTTGAAGCTCTTAAAATTAGCAATTACAAACTTCTCATCCTGATAGCTTTCAATTTCTCTTCTCTTCAAATCTTTCGAATCTTCCCGTTGGAGACATTTTCTAAAATGTTTAGAGATAGAGATTTCGAACGTTGAAGCATGATATAATTTCGTTGCTAAAAACTTGTTTGTCTTCAAGCAATATATTCTGATAGAGAGGAGCACAAGATGAAATGAGGAATTCTATCATTAGTTGACTTTCTAACGTTTGTAGAGGTGCGCGGAGACACTGAGAAATAGCGCATGATAGGGGATTCCTTTTGTCTTGGACTTTAGCTAAGAATCTCTAATATTCCATATTGACACCTTTTGAGTGTGAGGACCACATGGATATCTTCTTTAATTTCAACGCCTTTTCTCCTGAAAAGCATCAAAGGTATATTCTATTTCTCACAGAAATAGTTTGTAGCACAAGAGTCAATTATTCTCTAAGTGTCTAAGGAAGACAACTTTTTATTCCTAAAAAGCTAACTCAGCATAGCTAAGTGGATATCTTTACAATCTACGTAATACTCAACATAACTTAGCTTTTCTTACTCTAAGCCGTTACTCAGTAAACTGAGTTTTTTTTCCTTAAACAAACTCAAGTAAACTTCGTTAATTAAGAGTATACTTAGTAGTAAATTAATTTCACTATCTTAGATAGTTGGTTATTTCCAAAATGTTTAAGTACTGTAAAATACTATTAACTTGGGTTCAACATCCCTGATAACAGATCTCACACTTTTGCCATTTGATCATTTTCACTAATTAAAAATGAGCAACCTATGTATTCATAAAATGAATCATTTTTCCCCTAAAAATAAGAGTTTCCAATCTTCGATATTTTAATTAGGCCACACGGTCCCCGCCAAAATCAAATCGAGCATATATGTAAATATTCATGGTGTGCTATACCCTGTGTTAACCTTTGTGGATGCAAGTAGATTATCTTAGATATGTGCCTAGGATTTTATTTTCCTTCGGTTATTGTAATTATTCTTAAAGGAAATGTAATTAGTAGATTAGGCGGGCAGTTACATACTTTGAGGTTTTGTAATTTGTAATTTTATTTTCCCGCATTTATTTACTACTTTATGTATGGATGTAGTGCTTTCCGCTTGCGCATTAAATCATACTTTATAAACACGAAAACGACACAAGTTCAAATATGCATAATTAAGAAACATGGTTTTCTATAAATTTAATTTAATGTGACACAACAAGAAGTAAGCAACTTATATCGAACCTAAATCTCTATGTCTTAGTGAGCCGTCCCCCAAACATTAAGCCTCATAGGACTTTAATTCTTGGAAGAGCTTATCCAAGTGGTGACTCTACACTACGAGACAGCAATTTGGAGTTTTGATCGATCTAAATCAATTTCATTTTCTCTTTTAAACCTTTTAGGTCCCAACCTGATATTTTATTTTCAGAAAAACACCCTGGTGAGCCGCTCCTATCATCTAGCATGCGATCGGCCCATCACTTCCATGTTTTCCGCTCAAAACTGCTAAAGAAAGGAACAACCTATGCTTTAGTAGGCTGGAAAACATAATCAAGGATGGAAGGGGGAATCCAGTACTCAGTGCATGTGGGAGAAGCATCAAGTGATGATCAGTTGAGTATCAGGATGACATAGTAGTGCTTCAAAGGTCTATTTGGCCAAGAATTTCCAATAATCCCTACCGTAATACAATAGTTCTATACCCATTTTCATCTTGTTAGAGGTATGCTATATACCTTGGTGATATCAATGGATAAAGATCTATCACCATTACCTCTAAGTTAGTGGCTAATTTGTTGAGGATGAAGTTGAAGGGGACTAAGCTAAAGAAAGTTGGGAAGAAGCCATGATAGTCATCTTAGAGGATTTTGAGCATCATGATGATTGGGTAAGTAGGGAGATTAGGGAAACTTTCATAACTTAAAAAAGAAAAGCTGCACATAGATTCGTTACAAGGGTTTTGGTTCCTAAAACTATCTCTGTGTCAAGATGCTCCAAATTTGAAATATGCTTAGCTTACCACTATTCACAAGATTTTGGCTATACTCATTCCGAAAGGCTTATACTCGGTAACGACACCAAAAACTTGTTCCCCACTTTTCTATTGATAAGATAAAAGTTCTTAATATGAACAGGTGTTGTCAGTACCGCTTATCAAATAGAAAAATGATGATAATTGCAAGTATATAGTTGCGATGTAGTTTTAAAAGATATTGATCCCATAGGGAAGGAATTCAGTTCTAAGGACCAACTAAAGTTACGGAACAAAATAAATGAAATATATTGTAGGGTTTAGATGGTAGACTGATGAATAGACAGATGCAAGAAAGGATTAGAGAAGCTGTAAACTATATAGATATTCCCTAAGAACAAGTATAGTTGAGAAAAACATGCAAAAATCATCAAGAATATTTCATACATTAGATAACTTTAACAAACACGGTTCTAGACGCCCAAATATTAAATAATTCATCGCTGAGCAATACATTAAATGTCTTTTCTAAATCTAGGGTAAATGAATTATGACACTTATAAAAACCTGGATAATAATAATACTGTGCTTAGTATGGGTCGCTCTCACATAGCCATATTTAGCAAGTTACAAGTCCAAAAATGTTGGCTCACAGCTAAAGTTGATCAAACAGTATCCACTCTTTAATGGGAGTTATCAATTCTCGCAATTCCTGTGTCTACTTTGAGTTCGGTCTCGACTCGTACAGAACCTCTGCTAGGATGCTGTTGTTTGTGAATATCAAACAAATGAATGTTGAAGAAAAGAAACTTTTATTGATAAGTGCTTTGCAATTACACTTATACAACAATTACTCGAATTTGTGGAGAAATATAGTGATCGAAATAAGAATCGAATCACTTATACATTTTTCTCACTAGCACTTTGCACATAGCGAAATCTATACTATTTTCACTTTCTAATGTGTATCACGCATATCATCTATGCTATCTCATTCACCATGCATATATCCCTTGAAAATGATTTGTTTTGAACCATATTTATAGAGTGAGAAGGGTTGTATCTATCCAAACGAAGAGTCGTATCCATTGGTGAAGGGTTGCATCACTTCAATATGATTGGATGAAAGGATTCATCTTTATCATCAATGGATAGGCACCTTTTCGTTCCTTCTCTGTCGCCAATTGGTGTCTTTTCATTTGACAGTTGGTGGTGGTTGATGGCGGTTGATGGCGGTTGAGTGTTTTTATCCTACGGTTAGAAGTTGAGAATAGCTATCCAAAACCATCACAAGTCGTGAGTGTGACTTACATGTCATGATCGTGAACATTGGTTTGTAACTTTCTACTTGTGAAGAATGACAAGTCGCGACCGCGAATGGGTGTCACGATCATGATATATGCTTTTCTTCAAAGTTCTTCTTTGCAACTTTACCGATCTTTGTCAACTTTGATCCCAAGCCAATTCATTACGTTCCACACATCTTTTTGCACATTTTTCACTCTTTTAAACTAGAATTCCATCTTTGATCATTTCTCTCCCAAGATTCACCTAGTTTCTGCACTTGCATCAAAAACAACTACATACCACGTGAAATCTTTTATATGAAGTATAAAATGACTCTGAACCATATATTTTTATGATTGAAAATATCAAGATAATAAGTGTAATTATACACTTATCACACCCCCACACTTAAATTTTACCTTGTCCTCCAGGTAAACACAATAGAAGTGTATAAAATAGTATTCAAGTTCGTACCTCATTTGGTGAAAGACTATTGTAGTGAGTACCACTTTCCCACGTTGCATAAAGTTCAAGTAAAATATACAAAAGTTCCCACAAATTAGTAATGTGCAATTTATATAGTCTAGTTGCATACCTTTGCTCTGAATTGTGTCTTCATATAAGCGTTATATACTCGCTCGAATATTTCCTTCTCTCAAGTATAATATAAAGTATAAAGGACAAAAGGAGCACACTTTGGAAAGTTTGATCTCAAGGCATTTTTAGGTAACCTAGGATGCTAAACACTCTTAGTGGTTCCATTTTATGCTCCATACGACTCTCCCCTTTCTTCTAGTGGTTTCATTTTATGCTCCATACCATTTTCTCTCATTTTTTTCTTTTAAGCATATGTTTTTTATGTATAGATTTGTACTTTGCACCCATTTTTCATGCTATGCTACTCTTCTTTTTTCACTCATTGAATGGTTACAGGTTCTGCTCCGTACCATTCCTCACTTTTTGCATAACTCATTGCTTATCCTCTCTTTCTTTTGATTTTTTTCTCTCTTAATACCCCCATCCTTTATTGATCACTTTCAAAGTATTATGGCTATAGTTTCCCAACACTTTAGACACACTTAACACCTATATGATGTATTCAAGAATAGCATATAAAACTCATAGTAAGAACACTACTAGATATTACTCTACTTTAAACTAAAACTATACAACTTATACTAATTCATGTTGCATTGAAATATATATCGAAAATTACTTGGAATGTTGCTTTTTGAATGTTACTCACAACTCATCCTTTCCAAATGCTAAATGTTTTGTTATGAAGCGCTCACACTCTCAATGTGCGCTCAAACTCGAAATAAAATTTTTGTTCAAAATTTGCACTAACATCAAATTTGTAATACCTAACACTCACAATAACCTTCGAACATATGTTAGTATATTATAGGTGTGGATAAGGTATAAACAAAACAAAATCATGAAAATTTTCATATCCTTCAAATTTTTTTAATTTATTTAATTTTTTTTGGATTTTTGGGATATTTTTACAATTACCCCCCACACTAAAGAACACAATGTCCTCATTGTGAGAGATTTAACTAAATATGAAAAACACACAAATGAAAAGAAAATAAAAAGAAAAAGAAATTGAACACATTTTCAATCATCCAAACTTGAATCTAGAGGACTCGGCGAGATATCCAAATTCTTCATTTTGAAGTATGAATTCAAGTTACGGTTCAAAGAAATGTTGGATTGTGTAAGTTGACGAACATCTTGTTGTATAGAAGCAATATCAAGACAAGCTTTATTTACATCATTGATGAACTATCATCTCCAAGTATCTTCATTGGCATGAGAACTCCCGGAGGTTTGTCTTGCTTCACTACTTCTGATTTGAACTTCATCATTGCCTTCATCGGGTTTACTCTCTCAAGAAGTAGATCCTTCCATCTATCTTAACTTCCTAACCCTTACTTCATGCTGTAGAAACGTAAATTTCCCTTCTTCATCCTTAACTATTCCCGCTCTTTTCATATATACTCCTCCCATAAAGTTTAATTTCTCTCTTGGACTATAGTGGTATGGCAGATGGTTCTTCGCTCCCAAAATAATCCTACAAATTGTATTTACACCTCTAACTCTGTCCTTTTATGTGTAGTGAGACTAGTGATGGATTCCAACATATACATAGGAAACTTTGGCCGTAATTGCGAAACCGCGCACTCTAATATATTTTAGTCTTTCATCAACACTTTAGTAGTTTCGTGTCAAAAGAAAAGACTTTGAGAAATAAACTTGTGAAGGTAAAGAAGGATATTACTCCGAATGTTCTTGTTGGATGAGTTTTTGACATCGTATCGATCCAATCCCGTTAACTCAGTCCAAATACTCATTAAATCATAATCTTCCTTTTTAATCTCTTCATAGGTTTCTCCTAAACCAAACCACTTAATCAAATCCATTAAAGTAAACTTATTTTCTTCCCCTTCATTCCAAAATTTCCTTTTCAAAAAGTTCTCATCTTCCGTAAAAGTAATAAAAATTCAAGGACCCATTCCTCGTTAAAAGGAAAATGCATATTTACAAATTTTTCCAATGCAAATAGCAAAAAATACTCCTTTATTTCAGCATGAATTCCAGCAGCAATTGCAAAAGTAGGATCATATAAAAGTGTACCTTAGATATCAAAGTTCTTCATCCTCAGGTATCTTTCAACTTCTTCTTCACCATAAATTGGAAAAGGGTATCCATACTTGGTTTGTTGGTTGACCAATTTGTTATTCCCCTTGGTTACTGTTGATTTCTTTGGAGCCATTTAATTTGAATTCAAGAGTTTGAAAGAAGGATTTGTGTTTTGATTTTGCTAAAAACAGAGAAAATTTGTTTGCAAGAGATTGTAGTTGTGTAAAAGAGTGATTGATTTGTGAAAATCAATTAGGAAAATAGATATATATATATATATATATATATATATATATATATATAGGGTAATTATTGGTTTTACAATGGATATAATTGATTTGTAACCGTTAGAAATAGAGCCATTACAGCAATCGCAATCGTGAAAGAGAGTCACTATCATGACTTTCTCCATAAAGAAACAGAATGTTTTTACAACTTAATTCATGAGTGCAATATAGGTCATGATCGTGATATGTTTAAAATCCAAAATATTTTTCACTTTTCTTTTATTTTTAAAACCACACTAGCTTAAAAACACACAAACAATAAAAATATACTACTATATAATACTATATAGATATATATTGGAAAACATAAGAGATTTAAGTATCAATGGAGTTTCTCAGCCCCTTGACTTCATATTCATGGATGGAATCCAACTTAACAACTTCTTGGATGCAAGCATCGAACAAGTCAATTTTCATGCATATATCTTCATCCATTAGATATTTATCAGCCTTATCCATGTTAAAATCAATAGTATCATCACCTATCCTTAACTTAATTTTGCCTTCCAACACATCTATCAATGCTTTGCCATATTCATAAAAGGTTTTCCAAAGATTATAGGATATTTTTCATCATATGCAAAATCTAGCTCAACAAAGTATGTTGGAAAAACAAACTTATCCACTTTAACTATCACATCTTCTATTATGCTATAAGGATGTTAAATAGAGTAGTTGGCCAATTACAAAACCATATTTGTCCTTTTAACTTCATTATCAAGCTTCAACTCTTTGAAGATCGATAAAGGCATAAGATTTATACTAGCCCCAATATCACACAAAAGTTTTGGAAAAGAAATGTTTCTAAGTTTACATGGTATTGTGAAACTTCCTAGATCTTTAAGTTTAGTGGGCATTGTAGTAGTTATTATTTTGCTACAATCTTCAGTTAAAGATACCTTTGATATTCCTTTTAAACTATGCTTACGAGATAGAAGTTCTTTTATAAACTCACTGTAGTTTGTAATCTGTGTAATGGCTTCAATGAACGAAAGATTAATTTCTAGACCTTTAAGTTTGTTGAAGAACTCAATGAATTGCTTATCCTCATTCTTCTTCTTCATTCTTTGTGGAAATGGTGGTTGAGGGGAATTAACCTTTCTGGATTTAGGTTGTTCATCCACTCCTGCTTTGTCATTTGATTTACTCGGATAATCATCCGGTACTTCAACAACATCATTAGTAAGCATACCTGAAGGATTTGTTTTATATAGTAATTTACCACTACAAAGGGCTATAACATGTACATTTTCATTAGGATTTCCTTCTGTGTTACTAGGTAAATTACCTTTTCCTCTAGATGGAATAGCACTGGCTAATTGACCAACTTGTATCTTTGATTCTTAAACATTTAATCCATCTTATTCTCTAACTTCATGTAACATTCCTCAGACTTTGATTTCTTATTACAAACTCCTTCTAGAATCTTGTTAATTGCCTTATTCTATCATTACCTTGATAATTCTTTTATTGATTATCACCATACTTCCAATTATAACTCCTATAATTATTTCCATTATTGCCAAGAGAATTCCCTTAACTTTGAACATAACTTAATTGCTCCCCTACACATAGGTTAAAGTTACACTCAAAAGCAGTGTCCAATTTGGCCACAATATTCACATGTCAAAGGGTTACTCTTACTTATATGCATATTATCGATCTTATGAGACAATGCAGATATTTTCACTTGCATAACAGAAATAGGGTCTAATTCATTGACCTTTTTAACTAAACTAGAAGATGTAGATGCAGCATGCAAATGAGTAGGAGTAATAGTACTCGTGTTCTCTCCACTAGCCACATACTATTGTTATTTGTCATACCTTCCAAAAGATCAAAGGCTTTTTGTCTACTTTTCTTCATAAGAGATCCCGCAACTATAGCATCAACCACTCTTCTTATTGCATGATTTATTCCATTGTAGAAAGTTTGCAGAATCACATTCTAGGGTAAACCATGATGAGGATAAACTCGTTGAAGTTCCTTATAACATTCCCAGGCTTCGTATAAAGATTCACTATCCTTCTAAGTAAAGGAAGTGATTTCTTTAATGAGTCTTCTGGTTTTGGCTAAAGGGAAATATTCAGTTAGAAAAGCTTGGGCTAATTGATTACATGTGGTGATTGAATTTAGAGGTAATAAATTCAACCAAACTTTCGCTTTATCCTAGAGAGTAAATGGAAATAAGTGAAGTTTAACTACTTCATTAGTAACATTGTGCATTTTGAAAGTATCACAGACTTCTAGAAAGTTTGCAATATGAGCATTCGGATTTTCATTAGGTAGACCATAATATTACACATTATTACTAATCATTTGAAGTAATGCTAGCTTGATTTCAAACTGATTTGCATTAATTAGTGATCTAGCAATTCCCTGATTGTTACCATTGATGGTCGGAACAACATAATCCATGAGCCTTGGTTGAGGCTGATCAACATTTTGTTGTTCATCGTTAGCCATCCTTCTTCTTTGTCTCTTATTTATCCATTTTCTTCTCCTACCAAATCATTCTATTTCTGATTTGAAAGACACCAAACTTTCTCCCATACTACGAGTACTTGGCATGTACATGCTAGAAAGAAAACTCAATGAATAAGCAAGCAAAATATGTTAATAACAAAAATAAATACTTAAAACTATAAAAAAATAAAAATAAATAAATCTATTAACAAATAAATATAATTTCCTGTTCTCATGCCATTTGATCTCTAGAACACACTTGCCTTCCCCGGCAACGACGCCAAAAACTTATTCGCACTTTTCTATTGAAAAGATAAAAGTTCTTATTATGAACAGGTGTTGTCAGTACGGCTTATAAAATAGAAAAATGATGATAACTGCAATTATACAGTAGCGATGTAGTTTTAAAAGATATCGATCCCACAAGTAAAGAATTCGGTTCTAAGGACCAACTAGAGTTACAAAACAAAATAAATAAAATATATTATAGGGTTTAGATGGTAGGCTGATGAATAGATAGATGCATGAACAGATTAGAGAAGATGTAATCTATATAGATATTCCCTAAGAACAAATTTGAAATCACTAGCATGATTTTTCTTGATTTGGTTTTCTTAGAGACTTTAGGCCTCCTTGAGCAAATGGGGATGTATCTTGCTGATCTTAGTTTAAGCATGTTTGTAGGAATGCGTTTTCCACAAAATTGTGATTTGGATTTTGGAATTTTTAGTAACATTTCATTTCGAAGATAAAAAGAAGAGGGCGATTCAATTTCGTAACCAAGGTAGACATTATACCATCACAAGAGAGATGATGAGTACTTGGTTTGGGTTTGAAGTTGAAAATTCATCGAGCATGACGGATTCTTTTCCAGTAAATCGAGTTTGGGCAGATTTAACAGGTAAGAGAGTTTTCGATCCCAAAATTTCTCTAAATAAACTTATTAAGGATGAGTGTATTCTTCTACTCCACAAATACCTTGCCAATTTGGTATTTTTTCGAGTAGAGAACACCAAAGTCCAGAAGAGATATTTGTTCGTTCTTTCTCATGCAATAAATAAGAAAAATGCGAAGTTCGTGGATATAATTTGGGACATGATGAAGAAGAATTCAACAAGCATGACGAATAAGATTGGGGCAGTCGAAATTATCACCGCCATCATATTAGGTGCAGGAAATGAACTCCCCTATGTTCAACAATTGGATTCTTCCATTGGCCAATCTAATCCAACTACTAGGTGTCATCTTGGGAAGGCTTTAATGATTGAAGAAGAAGAAGAAGAAGAAGAAGAAGACGAATATCTGGAAGATTGGAAGGTGAGTAACAAAAATTGGACAATTGCCAAATGGAACTTAGGGTAATGAAAAAAGACATGAAGATTCTAAAGAAGAGTAATAAATCAATGCTTCGAAAATTACTATCCTTCTTTAGAAAACAAAATTGTCAATTTACTCCTAGTCCTCCAGATTTTCCTTCTCAATAAAAACGGGTTCACTCTTTTCTTTATTTTTTTATTTCAAATTTTTTAAACTATTTGTTTGTTTTTAGTTTTTAGATTTTCATGTTTAGTAAAATTTCTCACAATGAGAACATTGTGTTCTTTAGTGTGGGGGAGGGGGGGTAGTTGTAAAAATCCCAAAAATAAAAAAAATTAAATAAATTAACAATTTGAAGGATATGAAAATTTTTTTGTGTTGTTTATACCTTATCCATACCTCTACTATACTAACATATGTTCCAAGGTTATTGTGAGTGTTAGGTATTACAAGTTTGATGTTAGTGCATATTTCGAACAACTTGTTTTGAGTTTGAGCACACGTTGAGAGTGTGAGCACTTTTGGCACAACATTTAGCATTTGGCAAGGATGAGTTGTGAGTAACATTCAATAGCAACATTGCAAGTAAGTTTCGATATAAATTTCAATGCAACATGAATTAGTATAAGTTGTATAGTTTTAGTTTAATGCTACCGATTAGTTTTAAGTGGAGTAATATCTAGTAGTGTTTTTACCATGAGTTTTATATGCTATTCATGAATATGTCCTATAAGTATTAAGTGTGTCTAAAGTGTTGGGAAACTATAGCCATAATACATTGAAAGTGATCAATAAAGGATGAGGGTATTAAGAGAGAAAAACTCAAAAGAAAGAGAGGATAACCAATGAGTTATGTAAAAGGTAAGTAATGGTACGGAGTAGAAACTACAACCATTCAATGAGTGGAAAAAGAAAAGTAGCATAGCATGAAAAATGGGTGCAAAGTTCAAATATGTACTTCAAAAACATATGCTTAAAAGAAAAAAATGAGAACAAGTGGTATAGAGCATAAAATGCAACCACTAAAAAAAGGGGAGACTGGTATGGAGTATAAAATGCAACCACTAAGAGTGTTTAGCATCCTAGGTTACCTAAAAATGCCTTGAGATCAAACTTTCCAAAGTGTGCTCAATTTTTCCTTTATACTTTATACTATACTTTAGAGAAGGAAATTTTCATCTTGTGTCATTTATATTAATGAAGTTAAATGCCTTCCGAAAGGTTTATCCTCAGTAACGGTGCCAAAAACTTGTTCCCCACTTTTCTATTAATAAGATAAAAGTTCTTAATATGATCAGGTGTTGTCAATACCACTTATCAAATAGAAAAATGGTGATAACTGCTAGTATACAGTTGCGATGTAGTTTTAAAAGATATCGATCCCACAGGGAACAAATTCGGTTCTAAGGACCAACAAGAGTTACGAAACAAAAAAAATAAAATATATTATAGTGTTTAAATGGTAGACTAATGAATAGACAGATGCATGAACAGATTAGAGAAGATGAAAACTATATAGATATTCCCTAATAACAAGTATAGTACAGAAAAACATGCAAAAATAATTAAGAATATTTCATACAGTATATAACTTTAACAAACACGGTTCTAGATGCCCAAATATTCAATAATTCACCGCAGAGCAACACATGAAATGACTTTTCTAAATCTAGGGTAAGTGAATTATGACACAAAAAAAACTGGATAATAGCAATACTATGCTTAGTATGGGTCACTCTCACATAGCCATATTTAGCAAGTTACCACTTCAAATATGTTGGCTCACTAAACAACGTTATAATCACAGATCCAGTGATTATACTCCTGAAATCACTCTTAGAGTTAACTCGAAAGCATATAAATTCATTAATATACATGACACAAGATGAAATACTTGTTATGACACATAGACATATCATAAACTTCGAAATAGAAAGTATAAGTAGAAAACAAAGTGAAGTTGTAAGGAATGCAAGTGAAAGCTAAAGTTGATCAAATCGTATCCACTCTTTAATGGGAGTCATCAATTCCCGCAATTCCTGCGTCTACTTTGAATTTGGTCTCGACTACAGAACCTCTGCTAGGATGCTATTCATTGTGAATATCGAACAAATGAATGTTGAAGAATAGAAACTTTTATTGATAAGTGCTTTGCAATTACACTCAAACAACAATTGCTCAAATTTGTAGAGAATTCTAGTGATCGAAATAAGAATCAAATCACTTACACATTTTTCTCACTAACACTTTGCACGTAGCGAAATCTATACTATTTTCACTTTCTAATGTATCACGCATATCATCTATGCTATCTCATTCACCATGCATATATCCCTAAAAAATGGTTGGTTTTAAACCCTATTTATAGCGTACAAAGGGTTACGTCTATCCAAATGAAGAGTTATGTCGATTGGTGAAGGTTTGAATCACTTCAATATGATTGGATGCAAGGATTCATATTTATCATCAATGGATAGACACCTTTTCATGCCTTCTCTATCCCCAAGAGGTGTCTTTTTGTTTGACAGTTGGTGGTGGTTGATTGTTTTTATCCAGTGGTTGGACGTGGAGAATAGTTATCCAAAACCATCACAAGTTGCGAGCGTGACTTACATGTCGTGATCATGAACATTGGTTTTTAACTTTCTGCTTGTAAAGAATGAAAAGTTGTGACCGTGAATGGGTGTCACAATCGTGATATGTGCTTTTCTTCAAAGTTCTTCTTTGCAACTTTGCCGATCTTTGACTTGCGTTCCATGCATCTTTTTGCACCTTTTTCTCTCTTTTTACATAGAATTCCATCTTTGATCATTTCACTTCCAAGATTCACCTAGTTTCTGCACTTGCATAAAAAATAACTACATACCACATGAAATCTTTTATATGAAGTATAAAATAACTCTAAACCATATCGTTTTATGATTGAAAATATCAAGATAATAAGTGTAATCATACACTTATCAACCACATCAATCTTGGGAAGCAGATCAACTGGCTAGTGTTGATCATCAATCAAATGCAGATGGTAACCCACTATCTACATTATGGTAATATGATTTCAGCCATTGTTGTTATACATGAAGTGGATTTGAAGGAGATTTTGAAGTCGTTTTCTCCTTCTAAGATTGTATTCATTGGGATCATTGAGCTCCTAAAGTTGGAATGTAATAAGGAGTCTCAGTCTTACAAGAAAGAAGAGGAAAGGAGGAAGAAGAAGAAGATGGGATCTGGGAATGAGATCATCATTCTTGATGATATTCTAGTTGAAGATATGGACTAATATTTTGAGAAAGTATTAGGAATGGCTCCCATTGATGCTTTAGTGAGAAGAGAAGTGGAGGCAGTATAGGATCGAGAAATCAATAGCATTTTCGAAAGGGGCTAGAGTCGATAGCCCCATAAATGCTGAATTACTAATGGGAAAGAAGGCCAGGAGCCCAAAAAGTTTGAATTCAATAAGAGAGGAGGTCAGTAGAGAAAAATTGATGTCGAGGAAGTAAAAAAATGAATTGTGTGGAGCTAGTAGCTTAGGAAGAAGAAGATGCAAATGGAGAGGCAAATGATGCGCTCAAATTTGAGCTTGTTAAGAGAAAGAGAGGCACTAGGTGCAAGAAAACTAATGGAAAAAGTTGTAGTGTAGTAGAGGAAGCTACAATTATTAAGGTTAATGTTAATGCCTCAATTCAACAAGAGAGTTAGGCCAAGGATGCTAAGGAAGCAAAGGCCAGTAATCTAGCAGAATAAAATGTAGAAGCTACTAAGAATGTGAAAGCAACAACAACAAATGTTTAAGTTGCTGATAAAAATGTTGCTCAGTCTACTGAGTTACTAGAGGAAAATCAACCAAAGACTATCCTTGATCAACCACACCAGTCACCGCCTCCTTTATTTCATGTAAGTTCTAAACCTACATCTCAACTTTCTCACATCTCTACACCCACACATTCTTCATCCCATACAATTCTAACAATAATGATCATCGTAATCAAGGCAATATTACCACTTTCACTCAAATTCCTCCTCCTAGCTAAAATAATTCTTCTTTATCACAACCTTTAAACACTATTCCTTCATCAAACACTTCCAATACCACTCCAACCCAAAAAATTAACCAAACACCAACTACAAACACCAGCCTTGCTCATTTTGACTAAAACACCCTTATCTTGGTTATTCAAAGGAAAAATACTAAAAATTACACTCAGTTTAGTCTAGTAGTTTAGAATTACTCTCTAACCAAAATACCCTTTTCCATAGTGTTGAGAACACCACTCAACTTGGCCATGTAGTTGTGCAAAATGTAGTTTCTACTACTTCTACATAATGAACATCAACTCTTAACTTTGAGGAAATCACTCTTGATTCCAATACAGTAGATGAAGTAACTCTAAAGCAATGGTTGAGAGCAGTTGCAAATAGATTTTACAAGTCTCTAAGACTAATTCTGAGCTAGATGATGCTATTACTAGAATAATTGTTCCAGATGAATTGATAGAGAAGTCCCTAGATCCTGCTCAACCATTAACCTCTAAATCTTCTCTTCCCAAAGATGCATTATATTTCAAAGAGTTTGAAAAGCTTCGAGGAGATATTTATGCCATCAAGGTATACTTGGTGAAGGAAAGTGCCAAGGGTATGGTACAGAGCATGGCTACTATATAAAGTAAAATGTTTGACTCAATAACAAGACATACTAACACAATTTCCACTATTTAGTTTACTATTGTAATACGAAATGCATTTATGGGGAAGCCGAAGCCCATTCTTGTAGATGCCTATAGGGAACTCACCAATTTCATCAAGCTAGGTGATGAGCAAAACCATATTCTTTAATTTCAGGAATGAACAAGACAGGCTAAGGAAAGATACTAGCTTAAGTTTCAAAGTGTTGTTCGTTAAGGTTAATAAAAAAGAGAAGAACATGGAATCCTTGGTGTGATCCACAGTCAACCTTGCAGCCATTATGACTAGTATGATTAAGAAGATAGATCTTTAATTGGAGAACACTATTAAAATCCTAGACATGGTTTTTAATTAAGTGGAAATCAAGTTTATGGAGGTCATTCATGAGTGAACTAGCGTAGCTAGTAAGAAAGCGTTTTGAAGCCAAAGATGAGATATTAAAGGGGATCAATGTCCTATCCTTGAAGGAAATCATGGATATTGTTAGGATGAGACACCACTACATATAAAAAATAATGCTATTCACAATAGCCTGAAGTGTTAGATATGATATATGCCCTAAAGGCAATTAGGGTGATATATCTTTATTAGCTATAATGTATAAACAATTTTAGATTATTTTCATCAATAATAAAGGCATCTTTGTTGTTTATCGATGATTATTTAAATTATGTATCTCATCGGTATCATATATGTATACTATTATGTATATGTTCATTAATAAGATAAAGTCTATGACTACTTCATAGCGTGAAAGTATGAGGACATAGTGGGAGTTATGTGGTGTGAGAATTATAAAAACGTGTTACTATGAATAGTCTAAATATCCCAAGTTATAGTTTTATTGAGACTGGACATAAATGAAGTGGAAAAACTAGCATGTGTAGGCTTACTCCTTAGATTTAGATCCAGGAAGCCGATCTCACGAGCTGAAGGGGTTACCTTGAGTTAACACATGAATATATTCGGGTAATACATTGGAGACAGCCAAAAGATAGACACTTAGAAATAACTATATCCATGTGTTGGTGTCATGTCTTATTGTAGTATCAGTATAAGTATCCTCAAACCTAAGATATTGGTTAGCTTATGCGGGAGTTGCTATACTTCAAGTCATACTTATTCATACCTTGGTGATTAGGATGATACATGTGATTATGAGTATAGTGATGATCACTTGTTGGTAAGTTAAGTAGTCAAGATGGGATCCAATGCTCTTGATATAGTGATATAATGGGAGTTGTACCTTAAGGCCTCTTGGTTAAATGACGCACTCATAAACCTTTGATCAGAGTATAAGATTGATAGAACTTGTTTCTAGTTAATCTTGATATATTATGGAGAGTGGTGTTCTACGTGAACAAGTTTGACTCAAGGATAGCTATGGCTATTACATGAGCTATCACTTAAACCTAGTATAATAAACTGGATGGTACTTAACCTGATGGAAGGAGTGTATTGTTTTGGTTACTATTGCAGAACTGGATCAAGTCACAAGCACATGATGTTCCGAGTATCGGGGGATCATATGCCTTTTCTTGAAAGCCCATTTGATTGTATAGAGTTATCGAGTTCCATATCGGTCTAAAACACTAAGCCTAAATGTTCCTAGATGGGAAGCTAAGTTTTAAATTAACCTCTAGAAGCTCTATACTTCGGGATCCTATGAGGTCACACACTTTCGGTCTTTACTGGACTAAGTAAAGAACTTATAGACTAGGTCTATTCCGAGAATATAAAGAAAGTCAAAATCGTTGGATGAATTATTAATTGGTTGGACCAAATAATAATTAAAAGATTTAAGGAGGAGTTTTTGAAAAATTGCATGGGGGTGAGCAAGGGAATTTTTCCCATCACGAGAGTGCCCCGCGAACACGGGATGTGTTGGTTAATCAAGATAGTAATTGGACATGCATAGTTTGCAAGGCGAAAATTCAAAACCTTAAAATTAACTTGAGGATCTCCTAAGAAAGCCATGATTAATATAATCTAGGTTAAAACGTTCCATAAATTCTTTTAAGTTTATAAAACATATAAAAGAAACCTAGCTTCTAAAGATTAAAGCATTACTAGTTGATACGTGCTTGATCTCTCTTTTGGTAGCAGCGTTCCCTTTTGAGCAATTGCAATAGCACAAGCTTCCAAACTAGGAGAGCCTCTATGACTTGATCCACACGGATCTTCAATGACCAAAACCTCGAAGAGGTAGAACCCGTCGATTAATAGCTTTTGCTATATTACTAATAAATCAACCCGAAAATCCGAAATAGAAAGCTCACTTAAACTTTGAGCCTTCTAAAAGAACTCTTCAATTTGTTTAGAGAAACTCATGGAGAATCTCGCATAACAAAATAAGAGGAGAGAAGAAATCAAAGAGAAAATAAGCCCAACTCTTTTTGGTGTATGTAAATAATGATAGATTAGAAGCCTATTTATAGTGAAAAAGGGGGACTGTTAGACTCTCCCTCTAACTCTGCATGGGATAGGATAAATTTTATCCCATGCAAGTAAGTCAACCATGTGGGTAGGGTAACCCATGGGTTGACCGTGGGTTTCATGAGGGAAACCCTAGTTAGCTTCCCTCATTGGCTTACGGCCCACGCAAGCGCTACAATGGGCAGCACTTGCAAGCTTGCAGCCCATTAGCATGCGTGCTTACCCCTGGAGCTTGCAGCTCATGAGCTTTTCAACTCGCGAGGCATCCACACAGGCCCCACCTCGAACAACCAAATTCTTTTCGGGGCCCACTTGTGACAGGAAAATTCCCTTGCTTGCTTCGACTATTTTTCCCTATCTTTTCATTATTTCTTTGAAATATCAATTTTGTTAAACCAATTAATAATTCCTCTCACTAATTTCACAACTTGTATTTTCATTATAGACCCAGTCTATAGGTTCTTTACATGGTCCGATAAAGACCCAAAGTGTGTGACCTCATAGGATCCCAAGGTATAGAGCCGCTAGAGGTTAACCTAAACTTGGCTTCTCGTCCGGGAACCTTTAGGCTCAGTGTTCCAGATCATTATGGAACCTGATAGCTCTAGACAATCAAGTGGGCTTTCTAGCAAAGGCTTATGATCCCTCGATACTTGGAATGTCACGTGCTTGTGACTTGATCCGGTTCTACAGTAGTAACCAGTACAATACACTCCTTCCATCAGGTTAAGTACCAACTGTGAGCATGAGATTTTGTACCAGCTCATGTGTTCAATGATAAAGGCTTTTCAGGATTTTATCCTTGAATCACACAATTTTTGAGTATCCATATGTATCCGAATAGGAATCCTCCTTGTCTCTAAATTTAGAAGGACTTTATTTAATTTTATTTAGAAATTAATTAAAAAAATAATATGAAAATACATAAAAAATTATAATAATAAAAAAAATTCAGAAACAGAAACCCTAGGGAGACTGAATCCTAGGTCCGAGGCAGGCCTCGCCGAGAAATGGTCTTTGGCGAGGCAGCCTCACCAAAGACGTGGCGAGGTGCCTCGCCGAACTTTTTTCCAATGAGACCCTCATCGGAAAAACATACCTTTTTCGGATTTTTGGGATTTCTCCTATAAATAGTCGGATCTTTTTTTATAATTGGGACTCCGAAAAATTTACAAACAAAATATAGCTTTTAGAACTACTTCAATTTCCAAGAACTAAACGAACATTTTTGGACTTTCACAATAACTTGTACCTAAACAAAAGGATGAAGAGGATTTTTAACAGCCAATCGGATATCTTCGAAGTGGATTCATTCTGTAAGGGTAAGCCTCTAAGTTCCTACCGATCAGATATCTTTGAAGTGGATTCATTCCGTAAGGGTAAGCCTCTAAGTTCTTAGAACTACAATTTCCGTGCTTTCGGTGTTCTTCTTCTTCTGATTTCATTTTTGAACCTAGGATTTTTATTTTATTCAAATGTTGTAATTCTTCTTCATCTATTTTTCTTTATTAAAAGGATATGTATGTTAGAACACCCCCACGAAAGGAATAAAACATATTCCCGGATAACAGCCCTCATCAATTTGCCATGCGAGCAATTTCATTAATTAAAATGAGCAACCAACGTGCTAATAAAATGAACTATTTTCATTTAAAATAACAACTTTAAACTGTTAATGTTTTAATTAGGCCACATGGGCCTAGTTAAAATCAAATTGAACATATGTGATATCCCCTGTGCTAACCTTTATGGATGCAGGTTAGATGTATTTTTAGGATTTTAATTTTCCTTTGGTTATCGCAATTTACTTTTTTTGAAAATGTAATTAATAGGTTAGCAGGCGGTTGCATCCCCTAATTTTTGGAAGACTTGTAATATTTATTTTTCACATTTATTTTCCGCATTTATTTACTACTTTGTGGATGGTTTATTATTTCACCTTGTGGATGGTTTATTATTTTCGCCATACGTGAATCATGCATTTAAAATAAAAAATAACCTAAGCGTGAATGTGCACTATTAAGAGAATACGGTTTTTTGTAGATGTAATATAATGTAATCCAATGAGAAATGAGTAACTTATCCCGAACCCGAATGTCTATGTCTTAGTTGGCCATCCCCCTGACGTTAAGCCTCACAGGTTTCTAATTCCTTGAAAGAGCCAATCCAGGTGGCGACTCCACACTAAGAGACGATGGATTTGGGGTTCGAACCAATCTAAAATGTTTTTCACCTTCTCTTTCAACTTTTTGTCCGGGTCCCCGACCAGATGCTTCATTTTCAAACACCCCAGTGGACCACGCCTATCACTCGCTCTGTGTCGCCCTCTCACAGTGGTGACTCTGCAGGGGATTTTTTCTAAAACTTATTTTTCAAAGGTTTTAGATTTTGGATAAGTGCCGAAAATTATTGATCACATTATTCCATTTTCTCTTAATTTTGACATATTCATAATAACGCATTGCAGTAGAAGGGATTAGCCCATAAGTCTAAGGTACTCCTATTACCACGAAGCTCTCTCTTATACTAATCTGCCTCTTTGAGAAAAGATAGTAATTGAGGGAGTGGAGCACTTGTTGATATATCGGATGTACCTCCCTCGTTAGAACCTATTTGAGGAGAGGCTTGGAGTGTATTTTAGTACAATAAGAACCTTCTACATTAGTAACCCATTTATAAACCCTCATGATAATAAGCCATAGGCATTTTCCCTAGGGTGTTACCCAAACACGCGATCATGCATTATATTTTCCTACAGGTGTGCTCCTTAGTGTCCTCGCAATACTAAAATGAACCAAACTTAGGCTAGAGACTAGCCAAAAACCCTACATGCGGGAGTTGTATGCTAAATGTTTACCTCCTTCCCATTCATCATGCATTATACGAATATGCCATGCTAACAACGAATCTTGGTGCAGACACTTGAACGCACACACTCATGATATTGCTTTGATGTCACTCATACTTAGGACTTAGCTGACATTTGAGATCGTGTCACCTTAGGACATCCTAATAGCGTCTAGAATGATATCGCATCACTTACCCACGTTTTAGAGTGATGTCCACATGACACCCGACTCCTAACCCAAATCATCTAATTCACCGCCCTTCAAGGGTAATTATACACAACGAAAGCCTACCCTAGGTAAATGTGAACACAAACCATACTTAAGGATATCCCAGTTGATGTCTTAACCTAAGCCCACGTGGGGATAACTTGCCTCAAAAACCCTACTATTCACCTGAAATACTCATGCATCACTACATACCTTTTGTAATGATGTCCACTGACATCCAAGACCTTGACCCCATGGGGTAAAAGAACCAAAACATTCATCGATATGCTGGATATGGTAGTTATTCACATACATTTTTAGATCACTTTTAGTTAGGGTACGTCACACTGGTCACCCGAACACCAAGAGAACTAACTTTAGTTCTCGAACCTTTGACTTATCTCCACACATGTAATTAGGTCACTTCATTTCACATTATCCCTAGGATACAATATGAATTTCAAAACCAATGGACCTTCATTTATAGCATGGACTAACAATTCTGCTCTTTTTGTGTGTCATTTATATGTCACATCATGGCATGCTAACCTT
>CATIWQ010758073.1:0-11217 GCA_949673415.1 Euphorbia schlechtendalii | reverse complement strand
GGAAGCTGAATCTTACACCAACATCACCGCTAAGAAAATGACCAAGTTCATTGAAAAGCATATATTCGCCCGATATGGCATCCCACATCACATTGTATCGGATAATGGGGTTCAATTCCAAGGAACCACATCAGACCTAATAAGGAAATATGGGATTGAGCACCACCGGTCATCACCATACAGGCCACAGGCTAACGGGGCAGTAGAGGCAGCTAATAAGGCGATTAAGAAATTCCTAAGCAAGATGGTTGTTACCTATAGGGACTGGGCTGATAAGTTGCCATTCATAGTATGGAAATACAAGACGAGTGTCAAAACTCTAACCAATCAAACCCCTTTCTCATTAGTGTAAGGGATGGAAGCAGTTTTACCGGTAGAAATGGAAGGGAAATCACTTCAAGTAGCACTAGAGGCGAGGTTAGAGGAGTCAGAATGGGCAAGGGCCAGATTTGAACAGCTAAACATGATTGATGAATAGCGGTTAAAGGCATTGGATCATTTGCAGATGTACCAACAATCATGGCTAGGGCATACAATAGTCGAGTTAGAGCCAAGAGCCAATCGTTAAAAGCCGGAGACTTGGTTCTGAAACAAATGAGGCCCTCAAATATGATTAATGGGGAAAGTTTCGCCCGAACTGGGAAGGCCCTTATGTCATTAAGAAAATCTTGAGCAAAGGAGCTGCCATGATCATGGACATGGAGGGAAACGAATTTGTCAATCCAGTCAATCAAGATAAGCTCAAACGCTACTACGTGTAAAAACAAAAGAAATAAATTTACAAAAGAGGTACACCAAAAAAGAGAAAAATCAGTCCGCCAGATGGCACTTTGCTACCTGGGCAACAATTAGGACCATTCTTGTATAAAAACTAGAAATGTCCGCTGAGTTGAAAACCCGTTAAGGGTGGCTTAGGTAAAAATTAGGACACGGTGAGGAATAGAGGGACCGCGAGTTAGAAAACCTATTCTAGGCAAACTGGCGGCAGGACTCAAATCATTAGAAAACTTGTACCTTTTTAAAGTCGTTTAATGAAATGTATTATGTTTGCAAAGATTTATGTTTATGTTTATATGAATAGTGTGCATACAGAATATCACAAGTAATTAAAATTCGACAAAATTTCATAATCCAAGTTAAAAACACAAGTCAGAAAATAAATGGCTAAAACAAATAAGATCTAAGGGTGCCAGTCATTCCACCGTGCGCGCTTCCTCGAAGTATGGGGAAGGGGGTCCAAACCATCTTCATCCCTCTCCCACTGACGAGACACCATGAGATGCTGATCAGCATCAGGGATAACCTTAATCTCACCAAGCCATCCACGGTAGAATTCGTCAGTATTTGTGGTCTCCGGGGCGGTGTAATCCAACATAACAACTCGAGCATATGCCTAAAGCCTCCGTAGAGCATCAGGTGTGTCAGGACCAAAGTCGTGGAAACGGGTCGAGCATAGAGACCTAGGAACCCGTTGCTGATGCCCGTACTGTCTGCACAGACGAGAAGGGGAATAGGACATAACGTCAAACAACCCCATCAGCAAAACACCAGAATCATAGATGTCAGTAACCACGAACGGAATGTCCAACCAAGGGCTGAGCCAACGAACCTCAGAAGATTGGTAGGAGCCCATGATCTCAACACAAGCGTCCTCACTCAATGAGCGATGGTCCTTTCTAGTAAAGCCTCGAGGATTGTAATACGAAGGAAGATACCGAGCCTTCCCTAAGCGTGGATCAGCAGTCAAGCGAAGCTTCTCCAACAGCCACACCTACGTTAATCTATTTAGTTAAAAAAATATATAAAATCACAAAAGAAAGGTGTAAGGAAAGAGAATTACCTCTAGCAAGGCAAAATGGTCTCCTACTAAGTCCAGGTTCACCGAAGCAGCGTCCAAGTGAACCAGACTCTTGGCCAAAGCTAAAGCTACCGGAGAAAGGCCTGTGGAGAGTGGGTCAATCACTGATTGAAAGCGAAAAGGGGCAATCGCTCTAACCCCATAAACAAACTCCGTCAGAAGAAGTAGAGTCACCATAGAGGGCTAAGCTAGATGACTGCTGGGTGTATTCTCACACCAACTAAGAACAGCTTCAACTCGGAAACCGCCAACATCAGGGGAAGCTGACAAAAAGCGACCACTTGACTCCAGGTTCCATAAACCCTTCAGCTTATCCTCACCTCCAAATTGGAAAGAAGGAAAGGTGAAGGATAGTCTCGCAGGAGATATTGGCATCGATTCCTTCGGAAAAGGGAGCCCTAAAATAGCATGAAACTTCTCAACCAAGGGGCAAAGCTCGAAGTCGGCAAAATGAAAGACATGAGTGGCGGGATCCCAAAACTTCAGAGCAGCACGAATGAAGGCCATATTAACAGGCCTGGAAGCAAGGTAGTGAAGACCCCGCAGACCAAAACTCTCAATCCTCCGCCAGTCGGGTCCTCGAATGGTGCATAGAAAGTTCCTAAGGCGCTCATTATGGGTCGACATCAGAAAGGAAAAAGCTAAAGGAAATTCCTCAAGACCGGTGTTGCCTACACATATTAACCACAGACATTAGCATTAACATTCATTCATACATATATGAAAAACATTCACAAATAAAGCAAGCATATTCATAAAATAAAACACCATATGTGAGGACCCGGCACTACGAAAGGCCGAAATCCCTTTTCTTTCATAAATCAGAAATTTTTCTTTTTAAGATTCTACAAATCGGAGCTATTTAAAAAGTTCGGTTTGAAAAGAGAAATCTAAAACTACAGATAAAAGGGAACTCCTAAGCATGCACCGCCTATGCATTATCTCCACCCACTGGATCTCGGGGCAACATGGTAGTTATCTCAAAATCCTCAACACCTAATCCCCCGGGAGCACCACCCGCTGAACTAGACCCAGGAGGAGGCTGGGGAGCATGAAGAAAATCGGCATCCCATTCTGGAGTGAAGAGTCACCCACCATCTTGTTCACCAAGTAGGTATCAATATTGAACGTAAGATGGGGGTGAAAACCCGAGGTGGAAGCTCGCGCTTCGGCTTGAGCCTGCTCTGCCGCGGTGTTCTGCCGTAACAACTCCTGATACTAGGCCTCCAAGCTCTGGTGACGAGCCTCCAAACCCTGGTAACGGACTCCCAGCTCCTGATGGCTAACCTTGAGGCTACGATGGCTGATGTCCAGTGATTGAAAGCGACCGTCAAGCTCTTGGTAGCGTCGGACAAATTCCATGCTCCTTGCCGCCATATCCTACAGTCATAAAACATGTCACAAAGATCACATCCATATACATAAAAAAAAGACATATCATGCATTGCATATTACAGGTCGAGAAAAAACAACATACACGTGTGATCCCATCCTGAGAAATCATCAAGTCCCTTAATGTAAAATAATGTCTAGCTACCCGATCCATCTCCTCACGTATGACCTGCAAAAGGAAAGGATTGAGTAAACGAATGTCAAGACATCCCTAAAAGATTGCTGGTGGCCTAAAACTCACATGAGTGGTGTCGGAAGGATCATAGGCCAATGTGTGAAAGCTCGGGGGAAGAGGCACCTCCCGCGAGTTCCCCATGGAACCCATTAAGTAGAACGTAGAATCAAAGGGAATCGCAAACCTCCCCTCTATGACACCTGCAGAGGTACTCGCGTCCCCGACTGCAGCATTCAAATCAGGTACGTGAGCCCTCTTCCTGGTAAATTCCTACAAAAAACAAACAAACAGTCATAAATGGGATCAACATGGATGAAACGGTTAGCACATTTCATACCCGACATCCCACACCAACTCCTCTAGCACCTGCACCGAAACCATCATCAACTCTCAGACCCCTAACATGAGTAGAGGGACGCTCCGCCTCGACCAGAGTCGGCGGGTGAAGCGGGAGCAGCCTCTCTCGAATAAAGGCCTCGAAGTCACCGCGAGGTCCGGAGAGCCTCACGCCATGCTCCTCAAAGAGTACCTCCCACTCCTCTGGATCAATAATCACAAGGTATGCCCAGAATAGACCGGTGGGAGGCGGGGGTGGAATGCGCCTCTCGGACACTGGCTTGGTTCGCCAGAACTGAATACGCTCACCCAGGTACCACTCAAGGGTCTTGGGGCCCTCAAGGATGAAGCGGTTGCGATCCACATCTCATCGGATCTCCCTCGCCATATGATACCTTGGAAGGTCCCGCCATGGATTGCGCTCCACCTGAAAAGAAAAAAGAAAAAAAAGGAACAACAAAATCAGATAAGTTTAAAGATAAAATATGATCTCATCCATCGGAACGAGATCCATCACCTGCTCGAGTGTCAACTCGCATAGATGTTGATAGTAGCCAGTGAAATCCAAAAAATCTCCCAGGAATGACGAGCAAATCCGCGCCATGCACGGAGCTCCCTCTGGAGTGTCAGCAAACTGTGGGGCAAGGAGGAATCGATGATAGAAAGCCTAGGCCTACAAAATGAAGGGATCAGTTAAGGTTAATCACTCAATAACCGATATACACAAATCACAAAGTATGCAAATAATACCTGAAGAACCATGGGGCAGCAACGCAGAGAACACAAACGACCCCGAATGGCTAAGTCAAGTGCAAAATATATCTGCGCTAGGATCGCCCGTGGCTAATTAAGGCCACTAACCCTGTCCAAATCTGCTAGCGGCTCAATCAGCCCATAGTTGATCTCGCTGTTCCCCACCGGGAAAAATGTCACGCTCAAAAGGGAAACCAAGAATGACCGGACATACAGAGGAATCTCAGGCATGGAAATAGACTGTCGACCCATCCAGTAGTTGAACAACACGCTATAATGCAATGCCCGGCCTCTAGGATCAACACCGAGCAGGTCTCTGACACGATTGCATGTAGTTGGAGCCTTGTAGAACCGCTCCAAAAAGGTATCGAACCGGATCACAATACCAGCCTAGGGTAGACTAGTGATCACTACAACATCAAAGGGAGTAATAGTAACCTCCCCGATCGGAAGGTGGAAGGTGTGCGAAATGTCACACCACCTCTGCGCAAGCGTGACTGATATGGCATATGGTAATAAGGTGGGCCATAAGGATCGGGCCAAAGGACCGAAGCCGGTGGCCTCGATAGCCAGAACTAGCTCGGGATGAGAAGAAGCGTGACCATACCACGCTTGGATGGTAGAATACCCACTAGTAGGACGCAGCGTGGGGGACTGCAAAACAAATTAAATGCATTTTGTAATTAAACGTAAACAATGGCAAGAAAAACACTAAAAATATTTTCTTTAAATAGTTTAAATCCAAAACACGTTTGGATCTCGAAATTCAGCTTCTCACGTTTCTCAAAAAGGTCCTCAGATATAATCAGGTTTTAAAATAGATTTAGTCCTATTATCTTTCGGATAGATATTTTATTCAAAGTTTTTTTTCGGATTCGAAAAATGTTTAGACTCCGAGCTTTGATTATTGTCTAATATCTTTTCCATAAAAAAATTTAAAAAAAAAGAGCTTGGAGAGGCGTCGTCGGAAAAATCCGGCGAGCCCCCGATGCTTCCACCCTCGCGAGGAGACACCACGAGGGTCCCTTAGGACCCTCGCGGGGATGCCCCGCGAGGGTTGCTTTTGACCCTCGCGAGGGTCGCTCAAGGTACCCTTGCGGGGAGACACCGCGAGGGTCACTTAAGGTACCCTCGCAGGAAGCCTAGCGAGGGTTCCTTAGGACCCTCATGGGGAGGCACCGCGAGGGTCACTTAGGACCCTTGCGGGAGGCCTCGCGAGGGTCCCTTAGGACCCTCGCGGGGAGGTACCACCAGGGTCGCTTTTGACCCTCGCCGATATATTTGTGTCCACCAGAAAAATTTCTACCGGACATGAATTTATCTCTTTTTGTACATATTTTATTTATTCCACGACATGATTCACAGATCGTTTCTAATCTTGTTCCTAAAACAGAACAAATTTTCACTAAAAAAGCGGTAAATAAAAATGTTATTGGCATTGCCAGGAACCGGGAAAGATGAGGTTGGGCTGGAAGATTAGGATCCAATGTCTCTATAGGGGAAGTAATGGTAAACCCTAGAATAGTATCACTCACCACCAAACCATATGCAGCATCAATATCAACAGAAAATACGCTTGGATCTTCGGTAGGCTGAGGAATGATGTGTGATGTAAGATGGAGTGCCCTACCAGGAACCTTCGACAGCATGATTTCTGGAGAGATGGGAGAGTGAGAGTGTTTTAGAGGGATGAAGAATATGAGAAGTGAAAAAAAAAATAAAGGAAGTGGAGCCCTATTTATAAAGAAAATAAATGGGCCCCACTTATTTATTTATTATTATTTTCCAATTACAGCCTCCTAACATTACGGAACGATGCACGGGACATCCCCAACATTCCTTAAACTCATTTAATTCATTTATTCCTTAATGTTTTAAGTTTTGATTGAAGGGGCAAAAAATTTTGCTCCTCATAAACTCAATCAAATAATTAAAACATTCATCGTAAAATATCTTAACATTATTTTCTTTCTTAGTTGTTACAGGAAACAAGACAACATCTTAAGGAAATTCAAAACATAACCGAAGAAGGAAACGGTTATCTCGACGACTGAAGAAAGAAACGGCCTCCTTTATCAACCGAAGAATGAAACGGTTACCACTAATGGTACGCTGCAGAAAGAAACGGTCATCCCATACAAAAGGGGCATCAAGCACCAAGAGGATTCTAAAGAAAGAAACGGAGAACCTTAGGAAGAAACAGTGCCAGAAAGGAAGGCCAATTTTAGCAATTGAGAACAAGAAATCACCAATTACACCGGTCAGGTATTCTCTCAATCCCTCCGTTCTTTTCGTGTGATAACATTGGTTATACAACCAACAATTATCACACGAGGGACAGTTGTGAGCACGAGATTTTGTACCAGCTCACGCATTCGATGATGACGGCTTTTATGAGATTTTATCCTTAAATCACACATTTTCGAGTATCCTGACGTATCCGAATTGGAATCCTCCTCGTCTCTAACAAAATTATTTAATTTAATTTAGAAATTAATTAACTAAAAATAAAAAATACCAAAAATACCAAAAATAATAAATAAAAATATAAAATATTAATAAAAAAATGAAGGAGACGTAATCCCGATAGCGGGCAGCCTCGCGCACACGCTAAGGAGCCAAGCTGGCATGCAAGGCAGCCTCGCGCGCACGCGAGGGAACCTCTCGAGACTTTCCCGCGATGGTCCTAAGATTCCCTCGCGAGGACTACCCGTGAGGGTCTTAAGCGACCATCGCGGGGCCCGCCCGCGAGGGTCCTATGGAACTGTCGCGGGGCCCGCCCAGGAGGGTCCTATGGAACCGTCACGGGGCCTGCCCGTGAGGGTCCTATGGAACCCTCGCGGTGCCTGCCCGCGAGGTTCCTAAGGAACCCTCGCGGGGCTACCCGCGAGGGTCCTATGATACCTTCGCGGGGCCTCCGCGCGAGGGTCCTAAGGAACCCTCGCGACGCGCACGCGAGGCAGCCTCGCGCACGAGCGAGCGAGCCTCGCCAGGCCTTTTCACCGGTGAGGCCCCTTGCCGGAAAAACTTTCCTTTTTTGGTTCTTTTGGGATTTTCCTATAAATAGTAGGATCATTTTCGATAAACGGGATCTCAAAATTATTAGATAAAAAATATAGCTTTAGAACGACCTTTGCTTCCAGGAATTAAAACAAACAAAATTTTGGACTTTATACTACAGGTTTTTTACCTAAACTCAAAGGACGAGGAGGATTTCTAAAGGACTGATCGAATTCTTCGACGTGGATTCGTTATGTAAGGGTAAGCCTCTGAGTTCCTAGAACTACAATTCCCGTGCTTTTAGTGTTTAATTACTTCTTCTATTTCATTTATGAACCTAGTATTTTAATTACTTTTATTTTATTTTAACTGTCGTAATTCTTCTTCATCTTTTTCTTTATTATAAGGAGATGTATGTTAGAACACCCCCACGAGGGGAATAAAACATTTTCTCGGATAATAGACCACACTTTTTACCATGTGAGCAATTTCATTAATTAAAATGAGCAACTAATGTGCTAATAAAATGAACAGTTTTATTTAAACAAACAATATCGCGATTGGTTTTTCTTAAGGCCACGCGGACCTCAATAAATCCAAAATCGAACATACATGTTATCCCCTGTGCTAACCTTTGTGGATGAAGGTAGATCAGGATTAGGTGTATGTTTAGGATTTTAATTTTCCTTCACGTATCGCAATTTCTTTTTTTTCGGGAAATGTAATTAATAGGTTAGCGGGTGGTTGCATCCCCCGAATTTTGAAGCCTTGTAATTTTATTTTCCGCATTTACTTACGGTTTTGTGGATGGTTTATTTTTCCGCTTTGTGAATGATTTATTACTTTGCAATACGTGAATCATGCATATAAACTCATAAACGACTTAAGTGCGAATATACATAATTAAAAGAAAATGGTTTTCTGTAGATGTAATTTAATGTGATCCAATAAGATATAAGCAACTTATCCCGAACCCGAATCTCTGTGTCTTGGTGGGCCGTCCCCTAGACGTTAAGTCTCACAAGACTCTAATTCCTGGAAAGAGCTAATCTAGGTGGTGACTCCACACTGAGAGACGGCGGATTCGGGTTCGAACTGATCTTAAACGTTTTTGCTTTTCTCTCTTTCAACTTTTTTCCCGGGTCCCCGACCCTGTGCTTTTTCTTCTTCTTTTTCAAAACACCCCAGTGGACCGCGCCTATGAAACCGCGTGCTATCGGCCCACCCCTCCGTGTTGTCCGCTCACAAGAGGATAACCAATGAGTTATGCAAAAGGTGAGGAATGGTACGGAACAGAAACTGCAACCATTCATTGAGTGAAAAAAGAAAAGAAAGTATAGCATAAAAAATGGGTGTAAAGTACAAAGTACTTCAAAAACATATGCTTAAATGAAAAAAAATGAGAGAGTGGTATGGAGCATAAAACGCAACCACTGAAAAAAGGGGAGAGTGGTATGGAGAATAAAATGCAACCACTGTGAGTGTTTTTAGCATCCTAGGTTACCTAAAAATGCCTTGAGAGAAATTAATCAAAGTGTGCTTTCTATGTCCTTTGCACTTTATGCTATGCTTAAGAGAATGTAATATTCGAGTATGCTTATAACGCTTATATGAAGATACGATCCGGTTGATTCTCCATTAAGAACAAAGGTATGCAACTGGGCTATATAAATTGCACATTACTAATTTGTGGGAAATTTCTAACTTCTACTTGAAATCTTTGACAACGTGGAATGTGGTACTCGCTAAAATAGTCTTTCGCCAAATAAGGTACGAACTTGATTACCGAATTTATACACTTCCGTTGAATTAACCTTGAGGATAAGGCAAAAGTTAAGTGTGGGGGTATGATAAGTGTATAATTACACTTATTATCACATTAATTTTACACATTAAACACTATAGTTTTAGTCATTTTTATACTTCATATAAAAGATTTCACGTGGTAAGTAGTTATTTTTTATGTAAATGTAGATACTAGGTAAATCTTGGGAGTAAAATGATATAAATTGGAATTCTATGAAAAAAGAGTGAAAAAGGTGAAAAAAGATGCGTGGAACTTAAAGATTTGGCTTAGGATCGAAGTTGTCAAAGATCAGTGAAATTACAAGAAGATTTCTGAGTAAAAGTTAATTCACGGTCATGACAATCATTCGCGGTCGTGACTTGTTTACTTTACAAACAGAAGTCTGCCAATCAAAGATTCACGATCATGACATGTGCATCGCGGTCGCGACTTGGATGATTTTCTGGTATTATCTTCTTAACTAACAACCGCCAAATAAGCATGATCAATCGCCGTCAACTACCAACGAACAGACGCCTATCAGGAGTCAACCAATGATGAAAAAGTGCTTATCCATTATGGATTATATCAAAGCTTCCCAACCAATCACGATGAAGAAATGCAATCTTTCATCAATGGATACAACCCTTCGTTTGGATAGACACAACCCTTCGAACTCTATAAATAGGGCTCCACACTTCACAGATTTCGTGCACCGAAGTGACACCAAAAGAGAGGAGAATATTTGAGTGCAATTATAGAGTTACATATAGTGTGTGTAGATAGAGAGTTTGCTACGTTCATAAGTGTTAGCGAGAAAATGTTTAAGTGGTTCGAATCTTGTGTCGATCACTAAATTTCTCTATATTCTCGAGTGATTGTAGTATAAGTGTACTTGCAAATCACTTATCAATAAAATTTTTCGTTCTTCAATATTTGTTTGTTCTATATTCGCAAAGAATAGCATCCTAGCGGAGGTTCTATACGGGCCGAGACTGAATTCAAAGCAGACGCAGGAATTGTGGGAATTGACAACTCATTTAAAGAGTGGATACGGTTTGATCAACTTTAGCTTTCACTTGCATACCTTACAACTTTGCTTTGCTTTCTACATATACTTTCTATTTCGAAGTTTATGATATGTCTATGTGTCATAATGTATATTTCGTGCTAAGTCTTTTATGTTAATCAAGTTATGTCCGTTGGAGTTAATTGTAAGAGTAGTTTCGGGGTTAACAATATCGTGTATAATCACTAGATCTGTGATATAACGTTGTTTAGTGAGCCAACATTTTTGGAATGGTAACTTGCTAAATGTGGCTATGTGAGAGCAACCCGTACTAAGCATAGTATTGATGTTGTCCAAGTTTATATGATAGTCTTAATTCATTTGCGCTAGATCTAGAAAAGTCATTTCATGTGTTGCTCTGAGGTGAATAATTGAACATCTGAGTATTTAGAACCGAGTCTATTAGATTAGTTTAGTGAATCGTAACAACTTTGTTGAACTTGCATGTTTTCCTTGCTATCCTTATTTCGTAGGGAAAAATCTATATATTTAGATTCTCTAATCTTTGATACCTATATTTACTCATTTTTCATTCTAACCCTTCTTTCCTAAAACTTTACGTTAATATATTTTATTTCTTTATTTTATCTTCCTTGTTGATCTTTAGAGCTAGCCCTTCCCTGTGGGATCGATATCTTTTAAAACTACATCGCAACTGTATACTTACAGTTATCATCATTTTTCTATTTGATAAGAGGTACTAACAACACCTATATTTTTCATGAACAAGTTTTTGACGCAGTTGCCGGGGATAAGTCTTTCGGAACGAGTATAGCCAAAAACTCACGATCAAGTTTTTGGCACCATTGATATATAGCCGAATCTTGTGAACAAACTATTAAACTTAT